>AWWV01010444.1:0-80260 GCA_001974805.1 Corchorus capsularis | reverse complement strand
GGGCATGTATGAGGATAGGGCAGTTACCTAAAGATTAGGATTATCTATCCTTAGTGTAAATTCAATTTGTAATTAGAATTTGTAATTATCTAAGTTAGTTACATACTTGTAATCTACAGCTGTATTGTAACCTGATGATGTATTTATACTTGAATGGAAACCTAATGAGATTAAGTCTCTTTACCCTAAACAATTTCCATCGTATTCTCTTCATGTATGAGGATAGGGCAGTTACCTAAAGATTAGGATTATCTATCCTAAGTTTAAATTCAATTTGTAATTAGAATTTGTAATTATCTAAGTTAGTTACATACTTGTAATCTACAGCTGTATTGTAACCTGATGATGTATTTATACTTGAATGGAAACCTAATGAGATTAAGTCTCTTTACCCTAAACAATTTCCATCGTATTGATTTGCCATTGATAGAAGTTTTATCGATTGGAAGAAGTGAAGAGTAGGATCGGAAGGGAAAAAAAAATTGGACTGTTAAGTCTTGGAAGCTCTTGATACCATGAAGAGAATACGATGGAAATTGTTTAGGGTTAAGAGACTTAATCTCATTAGGTTTCCATTCAAGTATAAATACATCATCAGGTTACAATACAGCTGTAGATTACAAGTATGTAACTAACTTAGATAATTACAAATTCTAATTACAAATTGAATTTAAACTTAGGATAGATAATCCTAATCTTTAGGTAACTGCCCTATCCTCATACACTACACAGGAGGTAAATAATCAATCTCTTCTTTGTCTATGCCCAGTTTTTGTGACAATGATTAGGTGTGGTTGATATTGGTTTGAGATTTTCTTGATGATCATTGGATGGAATCCTCCCCTCACATTCCACGCAATATATCTTTCATAAGTTGAGTGTTCAATATCTAGGGAAGTAGTGTGCTTAAGCGGTGTCTATCAATTAAGTCTAGATTGTAAATAATGTTAGGAGGGTATGGTCGGAAATGTGGTAACCATTTTCATTATTGTCTTTATTTCCCCCAAGAGTACATTTGGCAAGTTGGTTCCAAATTCTAGAGACTCTTGCAGCGGTTTAAGATAAAATTGAGGTGGATGGTAATTTAAGAGTCCCCCTGATAAAGCACTCTCTTGTCTTGTAATGAGGGGATCTTCTAGCATTTGAGCTAGAACTAATGGTCTTCGTGTGGTCTATTTATCTGATAAGAGATGGGGATGGTACTGTTATAGGGTTTGGAATATGAGAATTGATTTTTCAAGTAAAATTACTTCGGCAAATCGGTGTCAGAAAGAAACTTGTATTAGAGAAGGGAATGGTGCTTTCTAAACTATTGTGTAAAGTTGAGCTAAACTGTAGTTGTAAGAATAGTCAATTAGAAATTGTGAATGAATATTGAATGAAAAGGAAAATTGACATGAAATTGCCATTTCATTGACCGCAGCACCAGCTGTTAAAACATAATTTTTAACACATGTACAGACATGCAAAATAACTTAACCAAGCATTTAACAAGTGTATAACACCTGTCACAAAAGTTTACACCACATAAGCCTAATTAATTCTAAGCTTGGCATGAAAACAGTCACTATCAACAATGTTCGATTCCATAATGATAGTTGATTTTCAGAGAGAGCATTTTGGAAATGGACCTGCAACAAAAATGATCATGTATTTACATTAGAGATCTATATGCAAAGTTTCAAATTAATATTAGTAGATTTTAAGAATTATCAATCATAAGACAATGTTTGCCTGCAAAAATATTAATGGCATAGGAATGGTACCTCAAAAAGAGTAACTGAAAATACCCATATTCTGTTTGGATAAAACAGCAAGATTCATCAGTCGTATAATATCAGAATTGGCATATTAGTATTAAGTGATAGTATAAAGGAGGGAGTATAACTGACCTAATTGCCAAGGGCACAAAATTTGGAAGGAGAAAAGGTGAAAGTTCATTCAGACCGTATGGTCTGGAAGAACTCTTTCAAAACCACATTCTTTGTAACATTGGTCCTGTTTCCGGCTTCATCAAGGATCAGAAGCTTGACTCCTTTCGGTGATGTAACACTGGAAAGAGCAAAATGCAATTGGTCGTGTGTAAAGACTGGGTTTGGTAAATAAATACCAACTGATTTCAGAGTTTGGCCCTGGCTTTCATTGATGGTCATTGCATAAGAGAGTTTCAAAGGAAATTGCCTTCTCTTGAGGGTAAAAGGCCAAATGTTGTCATTGACAGTGTAGATAATCCTTGGGATGAAAACAGTTTCTCCAAAATGCTCTCCAGTCAGTACCATAGCTTGAATGACAAATTGAAGAAGCTGAAGTATGATCAATCTGGTTCCATAACATAGGCCTGACACTTTATCAATGTCCTTCATCAACATCACAACAACTCCTTTTTTAAGAAGTAGCTCATGGTCAGGAGCTGCAGGGACTGAAACCATGTTCAAAATCTCAGGCGGATAAAGTCCGATTTGATCCGCTGATTCTTCAGATAGAGTGTCGGCACTCAGTTATGTCTTGGTGTCACCTGGTATTTTATCAAGAATGTAAGAGTTAAGTTGTTTGGCTGTGTTATTGCATGGGGTGACAATTGCTCTCTCCCTCATATATTCTGGATCAGCAAAATGATTTCTGAGATTTGGATAAATCTCTTGCGTGATTCCTTCAAAAGGTTCGCCTGGTGAGGAAACCCTGAGCCTCTCTGGAATTTCTACCCCTATCTGCAGAACCATTTTGTAAATTGGGTTAATTCTTGTAAGCTCACACACCAGGATATAAATCAGCAATGAGTCCAGCAGAGGTGTAAAAGCGAAGACATTAGACTGTATATAGGTGGATGGAACAACATAAACAAAAGCCAGAGGGAAAGAGAGAATAATCAATATACAATAAGGCACTTGAAAAAGTTGAGAGGCAAAGGTACAGAAGAGTCCGGCAGATTGGGTGCAAATAAAGTTAAGCAAAAAGGAATACAGAAAAAGGAAAATTAACAAATAATATTATAAAAGGCCTAAGCCAAGCAAGCATGGAGAAGGGAAACAAAAAGGAAAGCAAAAAATCTCAGCAGAATCCAAAGGAAACAAAGTAAAGAAAAAGAGAAAATCGACAAGGGCCAAAAAAACAGCAAAGGGAACAAAAAGAAAACGCAGCACCAAAACAAAAGACAAAAAGGATACCCAAAAAAGCAAGAGGAAAAGGGGAAGAAACTGACCTTGGCTGATCCAGTTGAGTCCATGATGCCCTAGAAATAGAATTAAACAAGTGGAAATAAGTAGAGAGTAAACCCTAAACTTATGAGAAAACAAACCGTCTCAAGCGAAATCTTACCTGTCTGAACGAAATTAGGAAGCAAGGAGGAAACATGGAGATTCAAAATGCAAAGGAAAAAGAGAAAAGGCATAAGCAAACAGAGAGATAAAGAGCGGGCCTAAAAAGGAAGAGAAAGCGTATGACTTATACAAGTCTAGAAGCAGGAAGAGAGAGAGGAAGAAAATAGGGTCTGAAGCAGAGGCGAGAGGGGGAAATCAGAATAAGCGAGAGAGAAATAGGCGACAGAAAGGGCTGAGCCTAAAGGAGACTGAAAAGCCAAGGCAAAAAGAGAGAGCAGCAATAGAAAGAGGGAATAATAATGTGCTTCAATCAAATCGTATCAAATCGTAATTAATGTTCGAGTGAGAAGTTGGTTTTCCCAAGCAAACCATCTATCCATAATAATAAGGAAAAACAAGAGCCAAAAGGCACAAAACGTATCAATCCCAACTAGAATGTAGAAACCAATTGTGAAGAAGTGAGAAGAAAACCAAACAAGTCCTGAAACCAACTAACCAGGACAAGAGCATGAGAATTGAGAAAGATTTCGAGCGGGCGGGAATTGAAAAGGGAGTCAGGAATCAGGATTCAGGAAAAATACTACGTGGCACGCAATGATCAAAGGTGGAGCGAACAAAAGTCAAAAAGACCAAAAGGGCCATCCCGAACAGTGACCCTAAGTCCTAAGTAGACCTATTCAAGGGTCGAGCTATCCGTTCAAGCTCGTAAGTCCGCCCGATATTTGGGAAGGTTTGGATAAAAATTTGAAGCTCGTGGACGGGTTTGGATAAAATTTTAAGACCCGCTCATAAAATGGGTCGCGCTTGGTCTTAGCCATAAAAGCCCGACCCGGCCCGTATAGTTAAATAATTAGAATATTTTATTTGTTTTTAATTAGATTGACTAGTTAAAATATTTGTTAGATGTGTGAATTAATTATCTATACTATATATAAAAGTATGAATAAGGAGAAACTTTATGTTTTCCGATTGTATCCTTATTTTTAAAACATATTTCCAATTGTACCCTTTTCTATAAAACATATTTCTAAATTGCCATTACTAAATAATATTTTAATTAATCCATTATTTTTTTAATCTTAATTATATAATGTGTGTACTAAATTATAAGAAAGTCAATTTGACTTTTTGTTTCCAACGTCCTATTTACACTATGATAATTTGATAACCTTCATATGAAATTTTGATATTTTGAAAACTAAACTATGATATTTTGATAACCTTCATATAAAATTTATCCTCCCTGAAATTTTGATTACTCCATAATAAAAGTTTAATAACCTTCCTAATTTGGTAGCCATACTATAAAATTTTGATAACCTCCCCAGAAGTACCACTATGAAATTTTGGTAATACCTCTTTATGAAATTTTGGTAACCGCTCTATAAAATTTTGTTGACCCCTCTATGAAATTTTGATAATCACATAATGTAATTTTGATAACCTTACTTTGAAATTTTGAAATTGGACCATCCAAAGCAAATGCCCATTGCACATTTGCTTCATATTATCTAAGCTCGGATAGGACGTTGGAGACGAAGACAAAAAGCAAAATTAAATATAACGATTGGAAACAAAGACAAAAGAAAAAATTAAATAGAACGTTGGAAACAAAAAGTTAAATTGACTTTCTTATAATTTAATATACGTATTATATAATCTAATAATTAATAATGTAATAATTTATAATTAAAAAATAATAGAATAATTAATATTTCATTTAAACACGTTTGGCCACGTTCATCGCACGTGAAAGCTAAAACTAGTTTTGATAAAAATTATATATGTTAATTAAGATTTAGATATAAATATATGCCATCAGGCATTTGGCCTGGTGGTAGAGTACTGGACTCTTAGTTTCAGCCTACCTAGACCATGAGGTCTTAGGTTCAACTCTCACGGAATGTGAGTTTATTTTGTAATTTGTTTATTTATGTATTTGGTAGGTAGATAGTTTATTTATGGGCATAGAGATTTATTTGAATTGTAATGAGATTTCATTGGGTTTATTTGTTGACTCATAGATTATCGTTTCAGTAATGTGCTAATCATGTAGCGGTGTACGGGTCTTCCTGTGCGTTTGTAATCCCAAACCAAGAAATAAAAATGATTCTTTCCTCAAAAAAAGATATAAATATATTACTAAATAAATAATAAATATATTTTAAATATTAAATAATAAGTTTAAAATAAATAAATAATATATATTTAATTACTAAATGAGTGGGGTTGGACGGGTCTTGGACAAAGTTATTTTTAATTGGACGGGCGTGGGCTTAAACTTAGACCCGTTTAGTCGGGTCGGGCCGGGCTTTGACAGGCCTTATAGCTATAAATCAAAGTTCCGGCCCGGCCCGGCCCATGAACACCTCTAGTCCTAACTAACCCAATTTGTAACTTCCCTCCATTTTGTCCCTAAGGGATACCCCAGTGATTAAGAGCTTGGGAGTTCTTATAGGAGGTCCCGAGTTCGAAACCTGAGATGTGCGGGGTGGGATTATAGGAAAGGAGAGGACTACCTCCTGTTGTGTAATCCATTTCAATACCATGTTTATGAGTAGCAAAAAAACTTCCCTTCACTTTTGGACTTTTGGTATTCAAAAATTCAATATTCAATATCGTACATCGTATTCGTATGGCATAAGCCATAAGTGTTACTGTTATTTTTTTCCCCGATTATATACTATATATATACTATATATTATTTTTAACTACTATGGATATTACTAAAAGACCAAATTGAGGATTAATGTGGTGCCACTTTATGGCCATTTTTGGTCTTTTCTCACTTTTCGGATGACTAAAAAGTCCCTCTATGAGTTTCCCCCATTCATTTTCCTTCTACCCTTTTTTGTAATTACACATTTCTCTTACACCCTTTTATGTAATTACACATTTCCCTTCCTTAATTGTTTTTAATTAATGTTTAAAGCTTTTAATTAATTGCTTCTAAACCCTAAACCCTTAGTTACTTTTAATTAATGTTTCTCTCGATGTTTTCTTTTGTCCTCTCATCAACTCAGTTGCTGTGTCCTTTTAACTCCTCGGTGCTGATCAATCTTCAGGTTTGCCAAAAATCGAACATTTCCATCATTCCCCTCTGTTTTCACCTTCGTATCTCTTTCCTCTTTCTTCTCCGTCTCCATCCCTTCAATATAGACCGTTCAATATTTTTCCCCTTATGAATTAAAACCACCCTTCGTTCAATGTGAGTATTATTATCCAATTAACAACAATTTTTAACTACTATGGAAATTACTAAAAGGCCAAATTGAGGATTAATGTGGTGCCACCTTTTGGTCATTTTTTGTCTTTTCTCACTTTTCGGATGACTAAAAAGTCCCTCTATGAGTTTCCCCCATTCCTTTTCCTTCTACCCTTTTTGTAATTACACATTTCCCTTCCTTAATTGTTTTAATTAATGTTTAAAACTTTTAATTAATTGCTTCTAAACCCTAAACCCTTAGTTACTTTTAATTAATGTTTCTCTCGCTGTTTTCTTTTGTCCTCTCATCAACTCAGTTGATACGTCCTTTCAACTCCTCGGTGCTGATCAATCTTCAGGTTTGCCAAAAATCTAACATTTCCATCACTCCCCTCTGTTTTCACCTTCGTATCTCTTTCCTCTTTCTTCTCCGTCTCCACCCCTTCAATATAGACCGTTCAATATTTTCCCCATTCTGAATTAAAACCACCCTTCGTTCAATGTGAGTATTATTATCCAATTAACAACATATTTTATTATCTCTTTGCACTTCCTATTACTTACAAATAAAAACATGTTCTTTGACCTTATTAATTTTGTATGTCTAAAAAGTTAGCTTACAAAGATTTATGCCAATAGCAAGAGACAACATTAAAACTAATCCATTTAAATTACATTTTTACTGCAACCTTATATAATTCAATCAATTAATCAATCAAGTACCACTCTAGAACAAAAAATGTTCTTGATTTTTATATAATTTCAATCAATTAATCCAGCACCACTAAAAAATAAAGAATGTCCATAGCACTAGCGCGGACTAATATAACTTGTTAATATTAATTATAATAAAATCTCGAGCCAAGTAAGCAGTAAAAGCAAAGGTTTTACTATTGAAAGAGTTAAACCAAAACATCTCTATCTATAAATTTAAAAGTTCTGTTAAAGAATCAGCTAATTTTCATGTTAGAATATTCAATATTGTATTTAGAAGAAATTTACAAGAAAGTTTGTAATTTTTTTTTTTTTACCTATATAGATATCATCAATTATTAAAGAAACAAAAGCTTCTAAACTCAAAGGTCAACAGATTATGCACGTCTCAATCTTGCAGAGGTATAGTTGGAGTTTTAAGAAACTCTTAAAAGCTTAGAGAGCTTGCCATGCATTTTATTCAATCAGATGGAACATGGAGAATTAATGGTAACATAACAGGATAGAAATCCTCTCTCCCCATTTTCTATCCCCCTTGTCCTCCATCCATCAAATCATAACACATGTCCCTTGTATTATATCTTGTTTATTTCAAGTTTTATCAAATAACATTAATGAAAGAAATAAAATAAAAATCTCACTTAATCACCAGGTTTAGCCCCAAATTAAAAATAAATAATCGAATGTAAGGGTTAGTCCTAAATTTTAATACATTCCCCATAGGGTTTTAGAATGAAAATATAAAATTTAATTTAACTAGACAAACAATGAATAACATTAGAAATTAAAAAGGGACACGTATCATTATTTAGTGGATGGAGGACAATGGGGAATAGAAAATTAGGGGAGAGGATTTTTATTCAACATAACATATATAAAGCTGATAGGACCTATGAAGAACTTAGATGTAAACGACCAAAAGTTGTATGGCAGCGATTGATATGGTTTTAATATTAGTATATCCCAAAACACTCTATGCTTTCCTAGATGGCTATTCAGGATAGACTGCCTACAAAGGCTAGGTTGGCTTCGTGGGGACTTCAAATAGATAATTTGAATTGTCTGTTCTGCAATCAACAGATTGAAACATGTGACCATATATTTTTCTCATGTGTATTCACTAGAGGAGTATGGAGTAAGGTTCCGTCGAAATGTGGTTTTTCAAGGCAGGCTCAAGATTGGAGGTTTGAAGTGTCTTTGGCTGTGGACTAAAAGGCAATGCTCTCCTTACTTTGATCTTGAAAATTGCTTGGAATGCTTATTGTTATGCGATATTTGGTGTGAACGTACCTCCAAATATTTTGGAGGAACCCCACTATCAAACAGATCGATTGTTTAAAGCTATTGGAGATACTGTTCGTTGCAGATTACATGGTATGGATAAAGTCAGGAAGGATTATGTCAATGTCATGCTAAGCACGAGCTGGGAGCTTCACATTCCTAACCTTCTTTGATTGTTCCTTTATAGTCTTTCCATTTGTTTTCCTTTGTATTTGATGTTTGTTGTAGCTTTTAGCTGAATTCTCTTGTATGAAGTTTGTAGTTTGAGCTTGATGCTATTGAATAAATAAAAACATTTAATTGCCAAAAAAAAAACTTATTAATGTAATCGGGAATATGACGACCTTGACATCAATAAAATTTAAATAATCAAATAATCCATGTATACCTTTCTATGGCCAAGCTTTCAAGTTTCAATTCTGTTATTCCAATAACAAGGGTCCGGCCGAAAAAAGAAAAAAATAACAAGGGCACTAACCGCACTAAACAAATGATCGATGCTTTCTAAACTATTGTGTAAAGTTGAGCTAAACTGTAGTGGTAAGGATAGTTAAGTAAATATAAAAATTGTAAATGGATGTTGAATGAAAAGGAAAATTGACATGAAATTGCAATTTCTTTAGCTTGAATTTTCGCACCATAGGTTTCATGAGTGTTCAGGAGTAATAGCTTTTAACAATAGAGGACCAATTTGTTTCCAATTTAAGCTAAAATTACAAAATGAATGGCTTGCATAATGCCATTTTGTTTGTCAGGAAAGTATGATGATGGTATCTGGAAATTAAATGTTTTTGGCTGCAATGTTTGACTCCATAATGATGGTTTTTTTTTGGTGAAAAAAGGCAGTAGATTACTTAAGAATTACAAATAGTACGATGCATAACAAAACCCCCCAGAATCGGCTAGCAAGTCTTGCCGAATGAAATCAGGGGGAGAATCAACGATAACAAGAAGCTGGGGAAAAGAGTTTGAATCCCTTTATAAACCACATTCTTTGCAATGTTGGTCCTGTTTCCCGCTTCATCAAGGATCACAAGCTTGACTCCTTTGGGTGATGTAACACTGGAAAGAGCAACATGTAATTGGCCGTGTGTAAAGACTGGTTTTGGTAAATAAATACCAACTAATTTCAGAGTTTGGCCCTGGATTTTGTTGATGGTCATTGCATATGAGAGTTTAAAAGGAAATTGTGTTCTCTCCAGGATAAAAGGCCAATTATTGTCATTCACAGTGAAGACAACCCTTGGGATGAAAACAAGTTTTCCAAAGTGCTCTCCAGTCAGTACCCTAGCTGTCAGGAACTCAAGGGAGTGATATGATGTTCAAAAACTCAGGCGGATGTTGATCTCCAAATACACTGTCAGCACTCAGGCATGTCTTAGTGTCACCTGGTAATTTATCAAGAATGTAAGAGTTAAGTTGTTCGACTGTGTTATTGCATGGGGTGACAATCGCTCTTTCCCTCATATATTCTGGTTCAGCAAAACAATTTGTGATATTTGGATAAACCTCTTGCATGATTGCTTCAAAAGATTGGCCTGGTGAGCAAACCATGAGCCTCTCTGGAGTTTCTATGTCTGATCCAGCTGAGTCCATGAGGCCCTAGAATTAAACAAGTGGAAATGAAGAGAGGCAAAAAGAGGAGCTTAAGGAGAGTAAACCCCAAACTTATGAGAAAACAATTCTTACCTGGCTGAAGGAAAGGAAGCAGCGACGAAACCTGGAGAATCAAAATGCAAAGGGCAAAAACAATGGCATAAGCGAACAGAGACATAAAGAGCTGGCCCAAAAAATAAGAATAAAGACAAACCATCAAGGAAGGAATAGGAAGAGACAAATGGACGGAGGGAGTAATGGGCTTCATTCAATCAAATCAAATCGTAATTAATGTTGGAGTCGGAACTCGGAACTGAAGTTGGTTTTCCCGGGAAACCATACCAAGCAAACCATATAGTAACTGACGCAATTTTGTAACTTCTCTTCACTTTTATTGGGTATGTATACTCAATTCAAATTCAATACACTAGTATTCAATTCAATATCTTATGGCATATATTGAAAAGTGTTACTGTTATTTTCTCTTTTTTCCCGATTTAATGCTATAATAAAATCTCGAGACAAGTAGCAGTAAGCAAAGCTTTTACAATTGAAAGAGTTAAAACCAAAACATCTATCTTCTATCTATAAATAAATAAATGTAAAAGTTCTATATGGAGCATTTTCCTTCCCGCCAAAAAGAATATATATGGAGACTTATCCAATAAAATCACTGTAGCATCCTAATAATTACCACTAATAATATAATCCTACATTGCTATCAAAACATCCAATTTAAGGATGAAAAATGTTTTGCAAGAAAAGATCAAAGGATATAAGTACTGATCCCTACTCAAAAACTAGGGCAGTTTATTGAAGGCATACAGGAGAATACAGCCCAGTGCTTCTTTTTAGCTTCCATCTTCCGATCTTCTGCCGCCCGCCCAGGTATCTTGACAACAACGCAATGCATGCGGCCAATCTTCCTTTATAGCTGAAACCCTGAAACAAGGAATTAAAGGCATAATTCAATTATCATTAATGCAACTAATTTCTCAGAAGTTATTTAAGTGGCGGAGCCTCTGAGGAATAACTCAAGTAGAAGCAAGAACAACCACAAAACAGTTAAAATGCCTCTGCAAAAGTGTCAACCACTGAGGTTGAAACATGAAAGGGAAAACCACATTCATTGGAATTGGATGCATGGCAAGTTTATTTAGCATCTTAGCAGCACCCAGAGACAGTAAAGAAGTCTTGGCTGCCAGTGGCACAAGAGAGTACAATATAAGGATTGGGTTGAAGTTTACCTACTAATGAACATATAAGAAGTTACCAGCATCCTTGCTGACATAGTTTAAACTAAGAAACTTTCAGTAGCTCATTGAAAGCTTCTTGAGGTATATCAACAGAACCAACTCGCTTCATTCGCTTCTTTCCTTCTTTTTGTTTCTCCAGAAGCTTCTTCTTTCGAGTAACGTCCCCACCATAACACTTTGCTAGGACATTTTTTCTCATTGCCGATATTCTGCATCCATCATAGAAAGGCTAAGCTAAGCAATAAACATAAAGAGAAGTTTACCTTTCAAAGGCCTTTAAGAAAATATAAGAAGGTAAGACAAGTTACTTACGTCTCCCTTGCAATAATTTTTGACCCAATTGCAGCTTGTATGACTATCTCAAACATTTGCCTGATCAGAAAGGATCATCTGAGTCAACCACAATTCAAACCATATGAAGTTCATATTAGAGTTTAAATCAACAAACCTGTCAATGAATTTTTTAAGCTTGTCCACCAGTTCACGACCAACACGTCGTGCCTTCAAATTGTGAACAATTGTGGCCATGGCATCAACTGGTTGTCCATTTAGGAGGATATCAAGTTTCACCAAATCAGATTGTTGGTATCTGTAAAGAACACACACAATGTGTCAATATAGGGCAGTAACAGGGTACTGTTTACTGAAAGAAAAGGCTAGTGAAGGTTTTCTGTGACATCACAAGATTCACAACGGACATCAATTGGCTGATCAGTTGTAAGTCCGCATAATGGCAGAAGACTAGCACTTCCCTTTAGGATTACACTTAAAATCTAGGCCCAATCAAATTGCATTATGCGTTAGTAGCAATCCAATGGAATCAGAAAAACTACTTAGTTGAAACTAGTTCTTTTAACATTTTAAACCACTTGCTCCTCAAAGCATTACTATAAGACAATAAGCAGCAGATTATGGCCATATATATGTACCAACCACTATGATGCTGGGCCTTGTGCCCATGCAAGAGTGTCTTTGTGTTTGACATATATACATACACATATAAATATGAGAGAGTGAGAGGAGCTTACTCTGAGTCTTCGTAATCAAAGGAGGCATAGCCAGATGTTATACTCTTCAACTCATTATAAAAGTCAACAACAATTTCTCTCAAAGGTAGTCGATATTTCATAAAAGCCCGTTGACTGCATCGAAAAGGATGGCAGTGCATCAGTACAGAACAGTTTATCCCATGAGACTATAACAGATATGCAAATTACAGTTTTTTATTATAATGTACAAAGTGTGAAAAACAAAATGCCTGGAAACTAGATGAATTAATATTCTACAGAATATTTAACTTTCTAAATTGATGGATGATAGAAAACAAAGACAAAAGCTTCAGAATCATGATGGAGATCACAACTACTGCTTCAAGCCCAAATTTTCACATCAAATATTTTAATACTTTATTCATTCACTAAACTATGAGAAACACCAGCAGACTGTCCTGCACAAGTCCTAAACAAATAGAAATTATTACCCGAAAAATCACAGATAGAGTCTAAAAAGTTCAAGTAAAAAACAAACTCTAACCTGTCAATGAATGAGTATTCCAGCTGCTGGCCTCTCCGCTCAGAGCAAAGGGTAATAACAGGCCCCACATACCTACAAGTAAGCAAAAAGACCTAAAGAAATAAAACCTTTGCATGCTGCATAAATTAGATAGCAAAGGGTTATGGGAGCTTACTCACTAGGGATAATAATAGTTGCTATCACTGTAGGTTCCCAAGAAGCTGTAACTCGTATTTTGGGATTTGAGGCCAATGCAGCAGGATTCTGAACTTCTACTTTACTGTACAACAAGATATACAAAACATGTAAAACCAGTTTAAAAAATACCACTCCATATAATATATACTATAAAACAGAGGCCACTAAACATGTACCTTCCATCAGAATACTCAAAAATATATGGAACAGTTGGAACAGTAGAAATGACATGAGCTCCATGTTCCTAAATGCATAATACAGACAAAATGAGATAGATTGCAAAAAAAACAAATAATATTGAATATCCTGGTAAATGGACAAACGGAAGAAATTTCACCTGTTCGAGTCTTTGATGAAAGACATCCATGTGAAGTAACCCTAAGAACCCACACCTGCAGGAGGAACACAGAACATACTACAAATTAAACATCATAACAACAAAAAGGTCTCCACAAGTCCATAGTAACAGAAATCTAGACATTGGGTAGCTGGTACTATGAGATGAAGTCATAAACATAAGACTTCTCACCTAAAACCCAGTCCAAGCGCTGTGCTACTCTCCTTAGTAACTGAGACACTGGCATCATTGCATGTTAGTCTCTCTATTGCATGGTTAAGTCCCTCAAAATCAGATCCATCTGCAGGGTAGAGACCAGAAAACACCATATGTTTCGCTGGTTTGAAACCTGCAATTAAGAAGCATAAGACAAAGAAAAAATGTCAATTTGGATTACAGAAATTATAAATCAATAGTGCTAAAACAACAAAGTAGAAATAAAGCCTTATGATTTACCCGGCAGGGGCTCTATAGTAGTTCGCGTGTGATATAGTGTGTCACCTACACGAGCCTCTTTTGTGGAACGCATGCCAGTTACCACATATCCGACTTGCCCACTTAGAAGGACTCCAGTTGGTTTAAGTTCTGGATGCATGATCCCGACATCCAACACTTCATAAGCTTGACCGGTTGCCGCAGATGAAATCTTATCCCCTTTACGCAACGAACCATCAACAATAGCAACATGGCAAATTACACCTTTATACTCGTCATAATAGGAATCCAATAGAAGCATACGCAAAGGTGAAATGCTGCTTCCAGGAGGTGGAGGGATCCTCTCTATGACTGCTGGAAGGACATGCTCAAGACCCTGCCCTGTTTTTGCAGATGTTAAAAGGGCATCGCTAGGCTCAAGATCAAACATTGATTTCAACTGAGCTTTGACACGATCAGGATCAGCGGTTGGCTGGTCAATTTTGTTTATAACAGGTATTATAGTCAGGTTAGATTCAAAGGCAAGATAAAAGTTTGCAACAGTCTGTGCTTGAACACCTTGGGCAGCATCAACAACCAAAAGGGCACCCTGGCAAGCTGCTAGAGATCTTGAAACCTCATAACTAAAATCCACATGGCCAGGCGTGTCAATAAGATTTAGCAGAAAAGTTGATGGTTCATTGACATCACCAATATTGGATCCATGGAACTTGTGTTTGTGGAACATAGTTGCTGTTTGAGCTTTAACTGTTATGCCCCTTTCCCTCTCTACCTAATAACATAAAAAATTTCATTATTTTTATACCTCTCAACTCTCAAGCATAAAGTATAAACTAGAAGCAGTAAATAATATTTTTTTTTTCTCCCATTTCAAACCATACTAATGCTCACAAGGAAAAGGAAAACACCCCATTCTAGTTTCTCTCTAAACCTACTATTGCCAATGCCGTCTCTGACCTTTCCATCAATTACTAAATTCAAGAACAATTTCAAAAGCAATAAAAATCTTTAAGAAAAGGGCTCATTCAAGTCTCAATCAGAATAAGAAAAAGAAAAACAAACATTAACAATACCTATCTTTTAACTGCAAATTTGTCAATTAATCACCATTTCAAAAGAAATAAGAAAAATAAAAAGTACCCAATTCAAGTTTCAATCAAAACAACAAAACCACAGAAGAAAAAGACCAATAATTTTTTCTTTTACCTGCAATTTATCAAGATATTGAGGCTGTCCATGGCCTCTCTTGATTGTTCCGGTAAGCTCCAAAAGCCTATCAGCTAAAGTAGACTTTCCATGATCAACATGGGCTATGATTGAAAAGTTTCTTATCTTTTCAGTTGGGTATTGACTCAAATCAATTGGGGCAGCTTCTTTACTGTTTTGGCGAGAATGCGAGCAGAACTCATGAATTAAGCCAAAACTATCTAATGGGTGGTTACTTCGCAATGTTGATAAAAATGGAGACAAGTATTTTGGAGGTTTAAGGTTCTTCGAAGCTCTGAATAAAGAACCCATCTGAGGGTTTTAGGAAGCTTTGCTAACAGAGCGAAACCAAAGAGGGTAGGACTAGGAGTGCTATATAGCTCCATATTCAGAACAACAAAACGTTGTCGTTTCTATCTCTTTTTTTTTCTTTTCTGTCCTATTTCTATTTTTCTTTCTCAAATTATGCTTTCATTTTTCCAATTTTTTCAGAAGCAATGTTTAAAATAATTATAAGACTATAAGAGAGTCCCACCATTTTTTATTCAATTTTTTATTTTTTTATTTTATAAGATACATCATTATCAAATGTCACCTCATTTTTGCTCAGCACAACCAGTATATATATTCATTCTTTAGTAGAGGAGAGGGATCAATAACACAAGGGACTTTCCACTTATTGAAATCATGAACACAAATATAACTAGTAGTTTTACTTATTACAGATTACAGATTTTGGTTTTGATTCAAGAGACACAAAAAGCAAAGAGAGAATTTCCAGCAGTGAAGTTTGGATTGAATACTCCAAAATTAACCTTGTATCCATGGCCTACGTAAATGCACCCATTGCTAACTGACATGCCACCAAAAACAGTGGCCCCTGTATTATATGACCATAAGATTTCCCCTGTATTTGCATTCATGGCATATATTGGTCCTTGTCTGAATGTTGAAGCACCAAACAGAACTCCATTAGCCACAGTAACAGGGGCATTCGTAGTGCCATTGCTAGGGTCGGCCGTTGACCAGAGGATTTCGCCATTGTTAGCATTCATCGCCACCCATCCACCTGCAGTAGTATTCCTTGTGGATGGCTTCAGAGTGAAATTCTTGCCATCAGAGTTAACTATGTTGGTGTAAACCCTCTTTTCGTCGGTGGCTGCTCCCCATGTTCCTCCTCCTGTAAGTCCACCAGGTCCAGCTTCCTACATCCCAATTTAACAATTGCATGTTTAGTTATTCATTACATATATACCAAAAGTTTAAATAACTTCTGCAACTCGACTCTGGATTAGTCAGGACACAATGTAGTTACAGGATACCAAAGGGTTAGTACTTAGTAGCAAAAATAGAAGTTTAAATAACTTCTGCAGCTCGACTCCAGATTAGTCACGACACAAAATACCAAAGGGTTAGTACCAAAAATAGAAGTTTAAATAACTTCCGCAGCTAGACTTCGGATTAGTCAGGACACAGTGTATTAGTTACCGGATACCAAAGGGTTAGTACCAAAAATAGAAGTTTAAATAGTAGTTCTTATAATGGCCAAAAAAAAATAGTAGTTCTTATAACTCAAGAGATCTTACAGTAGACCAAATAATGTTCCCATTATCGCGATCCAAAGCCCAAGCAAATCCACTTTTTTGAACAGCAACAACAACATCCAGCTTGGTTTCATTGACAAAAATGGTTAGAATCATCGGTGCTTCCCCGAAATCAGCATCAGGGTTGGGGCCAGGAGGACAATTAGGGGTGGAGAGGTTGTTACAGGCAAAGAACCAAACATCATAGCCACCTAGTTGATGGTACCACTTGATCTTTCCAGTGTCAAGATCAAGGGCTAGAATTGAGTCCGAATGGTTATCAGGCTCGACACACTCGTCAGGATGAGTAGGTACTAGTTGTGTTTGATTGTTCTGCCTCTCTTGGCAATCTGTTATATTCTGAGGTGCTGAATAGAGGTTCCCTGTGGCAATGTAAACAAGGTTCCTTTGGACATCAATAGGTGGACTGCTTCCCCAAATTCCTGCTCCAGCATATTCTCCACGCTTGCCGAAATTGTCTGGCAGCATCAACGTTTGCCACAAGATTTTGCCAGTTTTCGCGTCGAGTTTGACAAAGCTTCCCCGGAAAGTGCAGCATTGTTCAATGCTCAATGATTCCTCTTGTGAAGATGTGCCAACGTAGAAGTTCCTGATTTCAATAAAATGAATGAACCATTTGCATATATATGTTGTTATAAGTTACTACTGTCAAATGTCAATGGAAATTGGGAGAAATGAATGAAAGGACAAACAGAATGATGACAGAGTTTGTTTTCCCCCTTAATGTTTAACTTTGGAATTTCATGTGTTCAGCCAAATTAATACTAATTATATAAAATAGTCACATTGACTTTTTCCATTGCTATTAACATAATCATCCAGATATGTTGACTTTGATGATTTGATTAATTTGTATATCTGCTTTTTATTATCTGTGCCTTAAAGCAACAAATTATGTACATCTCATTTCAAAGGCCAACTTAAACAGTATCTTAAGGGACAAGTCAATAATCTACCATTGTAAACCAACATAAACTATTCTTTCAAGAAATCAAACCATCAATTCAATCCCTAGTATAAAATGATAAAATCAAACTGCATTTTAGGACTTGGTCTCAAGTTCTTGCATTTGAAATTGCCTTAAAACTTAATAATTATACTTTTTCCTTCTAAATTGCAGAAGCATATCATCATCTAAATTTGTTAGGAGAGTATATTGTGTTAGGTTAAGAAATTTTATATCAAATACTAGACTACTTTCTAGCAAATCAATGGGAGAATGAGAGTTTAGAAGTTAAAATAACTAACCCTTTATAATAAGTTCCTGACATGGTGATAACACTAGCTGGATTTTTATCAAGCTGAGTTGACCAAACAAGCTTCCCATTTGATCGTTTAACTGCAATAACATAAGCCGGTCCACTGATCCCAATGATCAACAAATCATCTGCTATTGTTGGTGTTGTTCTTGAAACTGTTACATTAACATTGGTGACAATTCCAGTGGGACTAAGGCCAGTCAATTGTTGAACACTTTGCTTCCAAATAAGAGATCCATCAGATGCTTTAACAGCATAAACATATCCATCCCAACTAGGAAAATAAACTGTTCCATCAAAAATTGATGGTGTTGCAGTAATATCTTTGCTTGCATTAAATCTCCATTTCAAGCTCAGCCTTGAAACAGTTTCAGGGCTAATCTTAGTTTCCTTGTCAGCAAATCTCCTGTTAAGAAAATTTCCACCATGGCTTAACCAGTCTTGGACGTCCTGTTGTCACCCATGTCATTAGCAAACTTCAGTAACCATAATAAAAGAAACTAACTCTTCACAACAAATTGAAAAAAGGGTTAATTAGAGACTTACATTTGAATCTGCAGAAGCTGTAGAAACCAGTAAAGGAAGAAGACATAGAGATATAATAAGCTCCATTCTGATTGAATTGTTATGTTTTATCAAAATATTTGGAGAGGCTAGTATTTATAGTACCATGTTAAGTGACCTAGACAGGGCTAGGGGGGATGTAAGCACTGATAACATGATGTTTGCAAGATTTTATTTACTTATTTATATTCATTTGCTCTTTTCATATAGAAAACGTGGAAAACTGGAAACTTGACTTAATATGCTACAAAAAAAACCTTGACTTTGTTATAAGTACTTGCATGTGGTTACCCCTTTTAAAAGCTTTATTAACAGAGTTTAGTTATATGGAAATGACCTCTACTTGCATAATCTTAATGGTTTACATAAAGGGGAAGAGTCATTTCTTGTAAGCTAAGAGATTATATATCTTGAATATAAAATCCATCCCATTTATTGCATAAGCAGAGATAATCTAGTTAATTTCTTAGAAAAATGAATTTAAGAGCAGTTCTTTGGTAAAAAGAATTTCATTGTCCTCAACAACCGGCCTTCAGAAAAAAACTCTCTAATTAACACTGAAGAAGAGTATCCACCCCATTTTTTATTGCATAGCATAGTGAATATGAATTGATCATTTGAATTTAAAATATATATATTTTGGCACAAGAATTTAAAATATTTTAAGGTCTTTTTTTTTAATATTTTTTTCAAACTTGGTAGCTAACATCTTGTAATTGGATTATAGCTCAGTGCTTCATTGACAATTGTGTTTTGATAATGTGGAAGCTTTATCCATCAATGGGAGCTAAAGTTGGATTTCAAACATATAATAGTATTATTCATTTGGTTACTTTCAAGTTTATGAAGCCATCTTAATTAATTAAAGCATTATTAATGAGAGTGTGGTTTCCCTTGCTTTGCTTAAGTCAACCTTATATAATATTCTACATTTTCCTTACTTTATATTATTCTTTATTCTTTACTAAAAGCTCAAACTTCCCAATGCTCTGACAAGTGCCAATATATTAAGGAAAAATGGCAAGTATGGAGGCAGGGGTTATATGAATGTTTGGCATATCATGTTTAATTCCAGATATGTTTGACATTTTAGTGTCCATCATTAAAATGACATTGAGATGCTGTAGCTGCTTTATAGTAATATGCAAGTTTTGTACGTAATAGCTTACAAAATTTCCCATTTTTTCTTTTTCTTTTTGGTGCTTGCTTAAGTCCTTGGACCAAGCTATACCTTCAAACCTGAACAATCAATATGTAAAAGAACTAAAAATGAAAGTTAATTAACTGATGATAAAGATTATTATTCAGCTCTATTCTTCTAAAGTACAGTTTGAAAGGAACCTGGTAAGCAAATTGTGTATTACAATGTTATTTCATGCTGTTATATATGAAGTTCTGCTTCTAATCTTTCTTGTAAATGCTAGATAAAGAAATGGCAATTTTATTCATATAATGTATATAGAGCAAATGCCTTAATTATTGGTATACATCTATCCGGGGGATAATCATTAATCAGTAAACACAAAAGGCGAAGAGTGTGGATCCAGCAGTGAAGTCAGGATTCAAGGCTCCAAGACTCCAAGACCAACCTTGTATTGTATCCATTGCCTACGAAGATACATCCATTGCTAACAGAAAATCCACCATATACATATCCATTGTTGGCCTGTCTTTTGCAAATTCTTGAACACACAACAATCACACATGAATGCATCTCAATATCTCTCTTCTTCACTATTCCTTGAATCACAAATCCCCTTGTCCACTAAATCCAAAATGTTTTCTTCCATGCCTGGAAAGCGGAAAACAAAATTAATTACCTCAATATAATGAAACATTTATCATCAAGTATCAATTTTGTTTTGGTTTTTAGGGTTGTCATCATCAGGGTTTGAATCCTGAATATTCATGGAAATCCAGTACTCTACTATATATACCAAACCACGCAGTTGAACTTGATGGCTAAGTTGAAAATATAATTGAAATGTAAATGAAAAGCAATAATAAAGATATATATGATATAAATAAAGACTTACAATTTACATATCCCAATAGACTAAAAGCAATGTTGATTGTCATAAAAGCTTGTGTTTTTCCTTCCCACTAACAATTTCCAGCAATACAACTCTAAAGCTGAACACATCAGATTTCTCTGAAAAATTGCCCTTGCATTGCATACTCAGGACACATATGATCATGATCAGAATATCAATGTCATGCTAGTATTAATATTAATTAATACTACCTCCGTCCCATATTATCTGTTCACTTCTATTAGGGGAAAAGTGGACAGATAATATGAGACGGAGGGAGTAAGAAATAAGAAAATGGATAAGAGAAGTAACTAATTTTACTTACTAGGTTTTTTTTTTTGGCAGTAATTTTACTTACTAGGTTACCACAACCCTTTTTGTATTGGCTTGATTTTCATTCCCTCCAAAAATCCTTGCCTATCCCAAAATCTGAAATCTTTGGATTTAACTCTTCATCCAGTAATACATTCCCTGCTTTTAGCTTAATGAGCAAAAAGGTTCCTGAACTTACACTGAATTGTCAAGTAAGCCCCTGAACTCTTAAAAAAGTCCAAATAAGCTCTATTGTTAAGATTAAATGCTCAAATAAGGACTAAATGTTTCAAGATTTTCTTAAATAAGGATCAAAATACACAATTTCAACAGATTAGAAAACATACTTATATTTTTTTTATAAATTGGATACAATATAAGTTAATACTAGTGTGTGATATATATATAAATTGAAAAGCACACAATAATTTTATATCATATTAACTATTAAGTTTAATGAATTTATTTTGATTAATATGGTTTGATTTTTAATTAACATGATAATATAATTTTTCTATCAAATTTAACGTGTATGCATGAGAAGCATTGGTTTTCATTTAAGGATTCCATAATTTGTAAAAATTTGCTATGTGTTCTAATTTGTTGGAATTGTGTATTTTGATCCTTAATTGAGAAAATCATGAAATGCTGGTCCTTATTTGAGCATTTAGCCTTGGCAACAGGACTTATTTGGCCAAAATAAAAGTTCAAGGACTTATTTGACGATTCGGTGTAAGTTCAGGGGCCTTTTTGCTCATTAAGCCCTTTTAGATCTTTCAATAACGTTGAATCGCTTTTTCCAGTCCAATATTTCTCGTTTAACAGGATCTGAATATGGGAAAACAAAAATGATTAGAGTAGAACCAAAACTAATAATTGATACCTCCGAATAAAAAATGTCATGTGTTGAATTTTGGCCAAATTAGCCATTTTACAAACGGTTTTTTAAAACTTTCGTTAATTAGTGTTGCATTAGCACACCACATGGCCAAAAAATGCAACAACAAACGGTAAATTTTTAGAAAAATTATTAAAAATTTAAAATTATAAAAAAATAATTTCTTTCAGCTTAAAATTTCTTTAACCTTAAATTTTTATTTTTTTAAAATTTTTTAAAATTTCATGAAAATTTATCTTTCATTGACATAGCTTTTTTTTTGCCCCGTGACATGCTGATGTGACACTATTTAACGAAGGTGTTAGAAAACCATTTGTAAACAGGACTAATTATTCTAAAATTGAAGTCGATAGGCTTAGTTGACAATAACCTTTAGGGGCCTTTTTTCTATCAAGTCTTTATTGGGCCTTGAAATAAACAGTTGACAAAGTGGAAGTCGGTCCAATTGGGAAACTATATATTTAAGTCATATGATAAGACCTAAAGTTAGATTTATGATAAGACCTAAAGTTAGATTTATTTAAGTCATATGATAAGACCTAAATAGTGTTGCATTAGCACACCACATGGCCAAAAAATGCAACAACAAATGGTAAATTTTTAGAAAAATTATTAAAAATTTAAAATTATAAAAAAAAATTTCTTTCACCTTAAAATTTTATTTTTTTTAAAAATTTCATGAAAATTTATCTTTCATTGAAATAGCTTTTTGACCCCGTGACATACTGATGTGATACTATTTAACGAAGGTGTTAGAGAACTATTTGTAAACAGAACTAATTATGTCAAAATTGAAGTCGATGGGCTTAGTTGACAATAACCTTAGGGGTCTTTTTTTCTATCAAGTCTTTATTGGGCCTTAAAATCTAACAGTTGACAAAGTGGAAGTCGGTCCAATTGGGAAACTATATATTAAGTCATAATAAGACCTAAAGTTAGATTTACGAAAAAAAAAATTGAAATTTTGTTTGAAGACAATAAATTAGGGATATTCTTGATAAATTGCCTGGTTAGTTTGGGTTACTTAAAGAACCAAAAAGAGGAAGGGGAAAAAAAACAGTTAGGTAATTTGTATCTCGGGTTAATTAATTAGACATCCACTACGGTATTTGTAATTAATAAATACAAAGCATTGCAACATGTACTTGTTTGTATTTAAGATGAATTGCCTTTTATATTACAGGAGAATTAGAGAAAAAATTCGTCTCTCCTCGGCCTTAATTTAATTAAGAGGAAAGCTTAGCATACAAGAAATATATATATGTATATATATATATATTATAAAGGCGGCAAAAGCCAAAAGCCCATGCCCAAGCCCAGAAAAGAGGGACAAAGGCAACCGTCACACTTCCAAAACGAAATTGCTCAGACGACTAAACCCTAAACCCTTCGATTATAGACATTTTCTCCCTTATTCGAGCGACAGTTTTGTAAAATTTCCATCTCTTTTCTCTCTGAGTGGCTCGCCGCCTCTCCTACTCTATTGGCTTTGATTAGTTTTCGAGATCTCGGTAAGATGGCGCAGTTGACCGTGGAAGGGCTCCGCCGTCTTATGGACTTGTCGACCAACATCAGGAACATTTCTGTTGTCGCCCATGTTGATCATGGTATATACTTGCCTTATTACTTTTCATGCTTGTTTTATTCGTGAATCCAACGCTTTAGACCGAATTTGTTGATGTAATAGCTCAAATTTGTTGATTAAACTTGTACCCTAGAATGGTTTCCCTATTACATGTCTGTTCTGTTTTGTATCAATTTATCCATGAAATTGCTCCAGTAGCTTTTGCCTCTTATTTTCTTTAGTTCACATGTATGTTTTTTGAATGCATTTTATTTTTTTGTTCCTGCCAGGTAAATCGACTCTTACCAACTCTCTTGTTGCGGCTGCGGGTGCTGCTGGTGATACCCTAGCTGATGAGGCTGAGCGTGGTATCACAGTTAAGTCTATTGGGAAGTCTTTGTACTATGAGATGAGTCATGATTCCTTGAAGAACTTTAAAGGAGAGAGGCAAGGCAATGAGTACTTGATAAATCTCATTGATTCTCCTGAAGTCACAGCTGCTCTTCGTATTACTGATGGAGCACTTGTGGTTGTTGACTGTATAGAAGGTGTTTGTGTTCAGACAGAGACTGTACTCCGTCAAGCACTTGGTGAAAAGGGTCAGGCCTGTCTTGACCATTAACAAATTGGACAGGTGCTTCCTTGACCTCCAGGTTGATGCAGAGGAGGCTTACCAGACTTTCCAGAGAGTCATTGAAATTGTTAATGTCATCATGGCTACCTATGAAGATCCTATGCTTGGAGATGTTCAAGTCTACCCTGAGAAAGGAACAGTTGCCTTCGCTGCTGGTTTGCATGGTTGGGCCTTCACTTTGACCAACTTCGCTAAGATGTATGCCTCAAAGTTTGGTGTTGATGAGGCCAAAATGATGGAAAGGCTTTGGGGTGAAAACTTTTTTGATCCAGCTACCAAGATGTGGACTAGCAAGAACACTGGTTCTCCTACCTGCAAGCGTGGATTTGTGCAATTCTGTTATGAACCCATCCAGCAGATTATCAACAATTGTATGAATGACCAGAAGGATAAGCTCTGGCCCATGTTGCAAAAGCTCGGTGTCACCATGAAGTCTGATGAGAAGGATTTGATCGGGAAGGCCCTAATGAAGAGAGTAATGCAAACCTGGCTTCCTGCAAGCTCTGCATTGCTAGAAATGATGATCTTTCATCTTCCTTCTCCTGCACAGGCTCAGAAGTATCGCATTGAGAATTTGTATGAGGGCTCCCTTGATGATATTTATGCCACTGCTATCAGGAACTGTGATCCTGATGGTCCTCTTATGCTCTATGTTAAGAAAATGATTCCAGCTTCTGATAAGGGTAGGTTCTTTGCCTTTGGTCGTGTCTTCTCTGGAAGAGTCTCAACTGGTTTGAAGGTCAGAATCATGGGTCCAAACTATGTCCCTGGTGAGAAGAAAGACTTGTATGTTAAGAGTGTAGAGAGAACTCTTATTTGGATGGGAAAGAAGCTGGAAACAGTGGAGGATGTGCCTTGCGGTAACACAGTTGTCCTGTTTGGTTTGGATCAGTTTATCACGAAACATGCTACTTTGACTAATGAGAAGGAAGTGGATGCCCACCCAATTCGTGCCATGAAGTTTTCTGTGTCTCCTGTTGTCCGTGTTGCTGTTCAGTGCAAGGTTGCATCTGATCTTCCCAAACTTGTTGAAGGGCTGAAGCTTTTGGCTAAGTCTGATTCTATGGTTGTGTGTTCCATTGAAGAATCTGGAGAGCACATTATAGCAGGTACCGGAGAACTCCACCTTAAAACCTGCCTTCAGGATTTACAAGAAGATTTTATGGGCGGTGCTGAGATCGTTGTATCATCGCCTATTGTTTCATTCCGTGAGACGGTCCTTAAGAGGTCCTGCAGGACTGTGATGAGCAAGTCTCCAAACAAGCACAACTGTATCTACATGGAAGCTCAACCCTTGGAGGAAGGTCTTGCAGAGGCCATTGATGAGGGACGTATTGGTCCGAGAGATGATCCTAAGGTTCGTTCTAAGATCTTGGCTGAAGAGTTTGGTTGGAACAAAAATCTAGCTAAGAGGATTTGGTGTTTCGGCCCCGAGACAACTGGTCCTAACATGCTTGTGGTGGATAGGTGTAAAGGAGTTCAGTACCTTGATGAAATTAAGGATTCTGTTGTTGCTGGGTTCCAGTGGGCAGCAAAGGAAGGTGCATTGTGTGAAGAGAAAATGAGGGGTGTGTGCTTTGAAATGTGCGATGTGGTTATCCATCCTGATGCTATTAACAGAGGTGGTGGTCAGATCATTCCAACTGCTAGGAGGGTTTTCCTTGCTTCTCAGCTTACAGCAAAGCCAAGGCTTCTTGAGCCTGTATACTTGGTGGAGATCCAAGCCCCTGAGCAGGCACTTAGTGATATTTACAGTGTGCTTAACGAGAAGCGTGGACATGTTTTTGAGAAAATGCAGATGCCTTTGCCTGGTAGTGGTACCCCAGTTTACAACATTAAGGCATACCTTCCTGTTATTGAGTCTTTTGGATTCTCTTGGCGTCTGAGGAATGCAACATCAGGGCAGGCAGCATTCTCACAATGTGTGTTTGATCACTGGGAGCTGATTACACAAGATCCAATGGAACCTTGGAACGGGGCAGCACGCCTTGTAGCTGATATACACAAGAGGAAGGGTTTGAAGGAGCATATAACCCCACTTTCTGAGTATGAGGATAAGCTGTAAGCTAATGGAAGAGGGTATGATGTTGCATATTGTCTATTTGCTGCAAATTTAGTTTATAGTTTCTCTGTCTCTTTACCTAATGTTAGTAGTTGCTTCAAGGGTGCTATGACACCCATTTATAATGAAATGATGCTTTATGCCATGACTGGAGTTTTACAAGAATTATAATGATGCTTTAGTGTTTATGTTCTTTACTTGTGCTTTTCGTTCTATTCTGTTAGCAAAACCAGTTCACCTATCTTTCTTTGTTTTTCCTGCATTGTACT
The DNA here is from genome assembly GCA_001974805.1 of Corchorus capsularis. NCBI lineage: Eukaryota > Viridiplantae > Streptophyta > Magnoliopsida > Malvales > Malvaceae > Corchorus > Corchorus capsularis. The sequence continues at coordinate 54,004 of AWWV01010444.1, read as the reverse complement.
GTTCTAGTCTAGCAGCAATTATGTACTCTTGTTCTTCTAAATTGTTACTTTGATTATTATGATCATGAGCAGATTTCTCAGGACCAAATGCCCATAATTTTACCTTCTTCAGAAACAAGATTTTTTGTTGCGAGTGTCTAAACTGTAAAGCAGTGCCCACCCAAAAAAAGAAGCAAAAACAAGATGGTATAAAATTAGAGCTAGGAAAATTAAGCAGCTGAAGAATCCTCATGATCATGACTTGATAACTTTTTCCCCTTGTTAATTGTTTGAATTCGAGTATTTTGCTTCAATTATCGGCCATTAAAGGCTGTTAATAGATGCATAATTTACGGAAAACCCACCTTCTTCATTAGCATCTTGGGTAAATTGTGTTCCACTAAAAGCAGGTTGCTTTGGATTAGGAAGATCCGCATTGAAACTAGACTCGACATTGTTGGCCTATCTTTAGCAAATTCTTGAACGCACACCGAACCCACATGAATGCGAATGCATCTCAACATATCTAATTCCTCTTTCTCAGCATACTTTGAATCTCATCTCATGTCTACTAAACCCAACCCAAATTGTTTTTTCCTGCCATAGTTTCCAAGCCTGAAATGGGGGGAAAAAGAGATTAGCTCAATTATAGAATTTCGTCAATATAACCACTGTGTGTTTTAACATCATCAGAATTATCAATTTTTTGAAAATAGTAGTAATAATTAACAAGAAAAGAAACAAGATAAGAGAAATAACGTTTACTTACTAAGTCCCAACAACCCTTTTTGTATTAGCTTGATCTTCATTCCCTCCAAAAATCCTTGCCATCCCAAAATCTGAAATCTTTGGATTTAACTGATCTTCATCCTGTAAAACATTACTTAGCTTTTAGATCTCTATGTATAATCCTCAATCTTGAATCTCTATGAAGATAAAGTAAAGTTCGACTAATTCATTGGATAATATTGAATCGCTTTTCCCAATCTAAGACTTCCCCTTTAACAGGATCTAAATTTTAAAAGAAAAATGATTAGGGTTAATTCAGAAGGTTAAGTAATAAAAACTGCAGCAGAAAAAAAAAACAGATTAATGTATATAAGCAACTTAGCGAATACGGGGTCAAATCTAAGCTGACTTGTTCTTCTCACCATTTTTCACATTTATGTTTGGCAAAACTCTGTTTTGCAGAGTAAGACTTTTCTCAAAGAATTTTATTTGAAGCTTGCTTTTCTATTCAACTTATAACATACTAAGAAATTCCATATTTATAATCAAGTCAGGAATAATTAATTACTATAGGTTTAATTAAAATTCAAATGGTAACAGAAGTATATATTCTGCACATGAATGCATCTCAGTATCTCTTTCTCTTCTTCACCATTCCTTGAATCACAAATCCCCTTGTCCACTAAATCCAAAATGTTTTCTTCCTGCCATAGTTCCCATGCCTGAAAGATGATGTTTAATAATTTGATTCTAATGCTAATTAGTTAGAAATAATTGGGTTGCAATTTGCTAGGAGGCAATAATCATATAAATGAACACATATATATTTGTAACCGGTAAAAAAAAGGCTTAGAGATTTACATTTGAATCTGCAGAAGCTGTAGAAACCAGTAAAGAAAGAAGACATAGAGATACAATTAATAAGCTCCATTTTTATTGAATTGTTATGTTTTATCAAATATTTGGACAAGCTAGTATTTATAGTACCATGTTAAGGGAGCTAGACAAGAAAAGGGCTAGGGGGGATGTTAATTAGGACTGATATCATGAGGTTTGCAAGATTTTATTTACTTGTTTATCCATTTTCTTTTTTCATATAGAAAACGGGGAAAACTGGAAACTTGACTTAATATGTTACAAAAAAAACCTTGACTTTGTCATAAGTACTTGCATGTGGTTACCCTTTAAAAGCTAGTACATTAAGAGTTTGGTTATATGGAAATAACCTCCACATGCATAATCTTAATGGTTTACATAAAGGGGAAGGGCCATTTATCTAAGTTTCTCAGAAAAATGCATTTAAGAGCAATTTTTGGTTAAAGAACTTCATTGGCCTCAACAGCTCATTGCTTTGTTAATTGTTAATTGACAATTTTGAATTGATAATGTGAAGCTTTATCCATCTAGGGGAGCCAAAGTTGGATTATAAACACATATTAGTCATTTGGTTACTTTCATATTTATGAAGTCATCTTAATTAATGACAGTGTGGTTTCCATTGCTTTGTTTAAGTCAACCTATAATGTTCTAGCATGTTTGGCTTTTTGTGTCCATCAGCCTTAACTTTAAAATGACATTGAGATGCTGTAGCTGCTTAAACCTCCTTCATAAGCCTTTATATGCAAGTTTAATTTGTAGTAATAATTTACAAAATTTCCCATTTTTTCTTTTTCTTTTTTTGGTGCTTGCTTAAGCCCTTGGACCAAGCTACCTTCAAACCTCAACAATCAATATGTAATAGTTCTTAGCTAAAAGAAAATAAAAATGAAAGTTAATTCTTGAGTTCTATTATTCTAAAGTACAGTTTGAAAAGAACCTGGTAAGCAAATTGTGCACCACCATGTGATTTCTTGTTGCTATGGCAGTTTTATTCATGATGTATATAGAGCAAATGCCTTAAATTATTGGTATACATCTATCCCAAGATAATTATCAGTAGACACAAAAGGCGAAGAGTGTGTTTCCAGCAGTGAAGTCAGGATTCAAGGCTCCAAGACTAACCTTGTATCCATTGCCTCCGAAGATACATCCATTGCTAACAGAAAAGCCACCATATACGGTGGCTCCTGTGTTATATGACCACAAGATTCTACCAGTGTTGGCATTCATGGCATATATTGGTCCATCTCTGTATGTGGAACCGGCAAATACAACACCGTTAGCTATGGTAACAGGGCCATTGGCAGTGCCATTGCTAGGATCAGCTGTTGACCAAAGGATTTGCCCATTTTTAGCATCCATCCCCACCCATCCACCGGCAGTTGTTACCGTTGTGGATGGCTTCAGGGTGAAATTCTGGTGAAGGTAGTTAGCTATGTTGGTGTAGACCTTCTTTTCATCAGTGGCTGCTCCCCATATTCCTCCTCCGGCAACGCTACCGGGTCCACCTTTCTGCATTAACCAAATCACAAAATGATCATTGAGCCATTTATTTACTACCAACATAGTTGAATTTTGGTATCACAAGTTTATTAACACATATGAGAACTTCATATATAAGATAAAGATGGGCATAATGACCATTCACCCCTAAACTATCAAAATCGGGACAATGTCCAAAAAATGCTGACATGGCATAAAATGGGGAAATTGTCCCGATTTTGATAGTTTATGAGATGAAAATTCCAAATTAAAAGTTTTGAGGGGGAAAATGTCCATATTGTGAAAGTTTAAGAGGGGGAAATGATCATTAAGCCGATAAAGATATATCTTACAGTAGACCATATGACTTTGCCACTATCACGATCCAAAGCCCAAGCAAATCCACTTTTTTGAACAGCAGCAACAAGATCTTGTTTAATTCCATTGACATATGTGGTTAGCATCATTGGGGCTTCCCCAAAATCAGCATCAAGGTTAGGTCCAGGGGGACAATCTGGGTTGTTAGGTTTAAGGCATTCAAAAATGAAGATATCATAGCCTCCTAATTGACGAGACCACTTGATCTTTCCAGTAATCATGTCAAGGGCTAGGATTGAATCCGAGAGGTTTTCAGGCTCAAGACACTCATCAGAAAAAGGCGGTGTGCCACCTGTTTGATTGTTCTGTCTCTCCTGGCAATCTGTTACCCTTTTAGGTGCAGAGTAGAGGTTTCCTGTGGCAATGTAGACATGGTTCCTACGGACATCGATCGATGGGCTGCTTCCCCATAAGGCTGCTCCTGAATACCCTCCACGCTTGCCAAAATTGTCAGGTAACATATAGGTTCGCCACAAGATTTTTCCGGTCCGGGCATTTAGTTTGACAAAGCTTCCCCGGAAGGTGCAACATTGATCAGCGTCCAAGGTCTCCTCTAGTGAAGATGTGCCAACATAAAAGTGCCTAATTAATCAAAATGAAAGCAACTAATGTTAAATTATACATATATATTGTCTCATTTTTACATTCAGATGTGAATGGCAAAAACAGGTGTTGGGAGAGCTTTCCCCGTATGGGTCCGACGCAAATGCCAATGTGGTTACCAGATACCGGAGTGTTAGTAAAAAAATAAATGTCTTTTGTTAAGGCTTAATGCAATAAAACTGATAAATTAAGCAAATTTGAGATAATTTATGAATGTAAAAATTAATAAATGGGACATAATGACTGACCCCCTGTAATAAGTTCCAGACATGGTGATAATGCCTTTAGGGCTTTTATCAAGCTGAGTTAACCAGACAAGTTTCCCATTTGACATTTTAACTGCAATAACATAAGCAGGTCCACTGATTCCACAGATAAGCAAATCATCATCGACTATTGCCGGAGTTGTTCTAGAGACTACTGTAGTGACATTGGTGAAAAGTCTTGTATAATTAAGCCCTGTTATCTGTTGCAAGTTTTGCTTCCAAACAAGGGATCCATCTGATGCTTTGACAGCATAAAGAAATCCATCCCAACTTGGGAAATAAAGGATTCCACGAAAAATTGCCGGTGTTGCAGTAATATCTTTGCCTGCAACAAATTTCCACTTCAAACGTAGCTTGGAAACTGTTTCAGGGCTTATCTTGGTTTCCTTGTCGGCATATCTCCTGTTAAGTAGATTTCCTCCATGGATTAACCAGTCCTGACCATCCTGTTATATAGTATACAAGAAATGTTTATATGACTTGTGTTTCCTTTTTATTGTGACAGAAAAACAGAAAGAGACTTACATATGAAGCTAAAGCTGTAGATGTCAATAGAGGAATAAGACAGAGGGAGAGAATGAAGTACTCCATTCAAGTTGTTAAGATGATGTTGATTTTCCAAAATTTTTGACCCTGTTGTGTGTTATTTATGGTAGTATACTAGTATATGTAGATGATGTGGACCGTGGGGTTGGGTCCATTTTTCTTTTATTTTTTAAAGGTGGACTATTTTGAGAACAAGGAGCTCTTTACATGCAGTTTATGTAAATAGTTAAAAGTTTTAATAAACACATAAACTTAAAAGTTACTTAAATCTTGGATAATCATTTTAACAAAAAAAAAAAAATCTTGGATAATCATCCATAAATCTAAGCTATTGTTACAGTCGCAAGTGACCTTTGATCTTTAATTGCATCCTTACATAGAGTTTTCTTAAGCTTTATCAATAAAAAGTTTGGTATTATTTCAAAATTGGTCCTCAATAATATTTGTAGAAAGCAAAATAAACCCCTAATTGTACTTCCAAATTTCGGCAAGTCAAAGTCATCAAATTACTTGAACCATTATTATAGTTTGGCATTCCTTTATAAAGTCTAATTAAAGCATTTCATTTAGGCTCATTGATGAAATTTATCTTCACAAACCATTAAATCTAAAGTACACCCAATTAGGGAGGCACCATGCCTAATTCCTTTTTTCTTCTTAGATAATTATGCTATGCCTAATTTCATCATTCAATGAAAGTTATCTTCCTATATATGGCTAACGTTGAACGAATTCTTAAGCCATGGTGCCAATATGTGAAGGTAAGAGCTTTAGTTTAGTACAAATTATATATAACTATACCTCTATCAAATATATTTATATAAAAAATGTAGGCTAATTGCTCAAATAAGGGCCTAACGTTTGCCAAAATGCTCAAATAAGGGTCTGATCTTTTAATTTGGCCAAATAAGGGCCTAATGTTTGCCAAAATGCTCAAATAAGGGCCCCGTCTTTGAATTTGGCCAAATAAGGGCCTAACGTTTGCCAAAATGCTCAAATAAAGGCCTGTCTCACGCGTCATCCAAACTGACACCAGACCCTTATTTGAGTATTTTTGATAACGTTAGGCCCTTATTTGGCCAAATTAAAAGATCGGGCCCTTATTTGAACATTTTCGATAACATTAGGCACTTATTTGGCCAAATTAAAAGATCGGACCCTTATTTGAGCATTTTGGTAAACGTTAGACCCTTATTTAAGTAATTAGCCAAAAATGTAGTTACTTACATTCAACTCAAATTGTAAGTTGGTTGAGGATCATGTAGACTTACAGAGAAAGAGATATTAAATTCAAGATATAATACGTGCTATGGTATATGAAATAACCACTTGTATTAAACAAAAAGTCAACTTGTAATCGTCGTTGCAACTTGCAAGTGGCGGGGTACTAAAAATTAAACCTTTCATTGAAGTTTGTGTTGCGATTAAACATTAAAGATAAATCTAAAAGAACACACAAGAATATAAAGATTTTACGTGGTTCGATCAATATGATCTACGTCTACGGGGATAGAGAGATTCTTATTTAATTTGAGAAAAAACAATACATCAATAATATAAGGGATTTCGACCCCTTATATAAACTTAGGGTACTTAATCCCTATTCAGACTAGGGAGAACTAATCCATATCGCGGGGGGCGAAGCACCCCCTACGCGTGTTCTGTGTTTTCCCTGCATGAGTTTGGCCCGATCCCTCCGCTTCAATCACAGACCTCCAAGGAAAAATCCACAAATTTGGTCATGATACATAATTCGAGCTGGGTCAACGAAAATTCCAAAGGTACAAATAATAGTTTGTTTAGGATAATTATTCATTTAAGGTCCTAATATGAGAAAATGCTCAATTTAGGAACTGTCTTTTAAAAAAGCTCATATTAAGGCACAACATTGCAAAATTGGATCAATTTAGGGCTTGCCGTCAATTGAAATATACGGATTCTGATGAAAGTTTTTTGGAGCTAAAATGACCGTGAAAGAGCTAGCTTTTTGCTTGATTCCCATAGACGGCACTGTTGTTGATGTCAAAATGTGTCGTGATATAACTTAAAAAATGGTAACTTTTAGTGGTTTTGTTGGAAATATATGATATATATATATATATATTATAGTATTTCAAAAGCTTGTATTTGTTATTGATTATCCAAGTAACGTTTCTTCAACTTGTTAATTTTCTAACGTTACTAACCATAATATCTTTGATATGGTAACGTTACCAGCCATAATCCTTGGTTAATGAAGAAACGTTTTCCAGCCCATTATTTCATAAACGTTAAACATTTTTAATGCCTTAATGGCATTTATGATTTTGGCTCCTCCAAAACCGTAACTCTTGTTTCCCTTCACCTATAAATAGCCTTCCCACTTCTCATTTCCATACACCAATTCTCAAACTCTCTTTCCTCCTTTCTAAATTGTCTTTCTCTCTTTTTCTTGCTGGGTTTGTTCTTGTGGTTCCTGTTAGCCTCGGAATTTCGATTTCGAGAAGAGCTTGTTTAATCCTGGGGGATAGCCGTTAAAAGCCAGAAATTATCCTTTAGGACAGTGTGTCCTACACGACTCAAGCTATAGTTTTGTCCTAATTTTCCAACAATTTAAAGGATAATGGCCAACAATACCGAAGCTGTGATCACCGGTGCTATTGATGCAGCTGCCATCGCTGCTGCTATTGCTGCCGCCAAGCAAAACAAAGCCAAGGAGATAGCAACGAAAGCCAACCTCGTCCAGCACCAAAACAGGTACAAAAATAAGAAAGTTGATATTAAGCATGATTGCAAACCTAAACCTACTAACCCCACTTTCAAGAAACAATGTTCTTGTTTTGTGTGTGGCAAACTTGGCCACTATGCATCTCAATGTAGAAAGAGAGTAATGGGAAACAACAACGAACCTGCCAAAACAAGAGTTAATCTTGTTGAAGCGGATGATTCTGATGATATTATTACTGCAGTTGTTTCTCAAGCCAACATAATGGCAAATGTGAAAGAGTGGATTGTAGACTCTGGGGCTACAAGGCACATCTGTGCTAACAGAGACGCTTTTACCTCCTACACTCCAGTAGGGGAAGGAGAAGAGACAATATATCTTGGTGACTCCCGCACTGCTCAAGTTTTGGGCAAAGGGAAGGTCCTTCTCAAATTAACTTCGGGCAAGACTTTGCCCTTCAAGAAGTGTTGCATGTCCCTAATATTAGGGCAAATTTAGTCTCTGTGTCCCTCTTAGGCAAAGTGGGAGTGAAAGTTGCTTTTGAGTCTGACAAGATTGTCATGACTAAGAATAATATTTTGGTGGGAAAAGGTTATTGTAATCAAGGCTTGTTTGTGCTCAATATTTCAAATGTTATAAATGGAAATGTTAATTCTTCTGCTTATATGATTGATTCCTTTGATTTGTGGCATGCTAGACTAGGACATGTTAGTTTTCCATATATTAAGAAAATGCAATCTTTAGGATTAATATCAATGTTAGTAATACCAACTTGGATAAATGTTTGACATGTGTAGAAGCAAAGATGACTAAAAAATCTTGTATATCTGTTAATCGTGAATCTGAATTATTAAGCTTAATTCATACTGATTTAGGTGACATGAAACAATGTATGAAAAAGAGGTGGTAAAAATTATTATGTGACTTTCATTGATGATTTCTCTCGTTATACTAAAGTTTATTTGATTAAGAATAAAGATGAAGTCTTTGATATGTTTCTTTTGTATAAATCTGAAGTAGAAAATCAATTGAATAAAAAGATAAAAAGAGTTAGATCAGATAGAGGTGGTGAATATGTATTATTGAATTATTATTGTGAAAAATAAGGAATAATACATGAAGTCACTCCCCTTATTCCCCTGAATCAAATGGTGTAGCAGAAAGAAAGAATAGAACATTAAAAGATATGATGAATGCCATGATGATTAGTTCTAATGCACATGAAAATTTATGGGGAGAAGCTTTATTATCTGCATGTCATGTTCAAAATAGAATACCTTATAAGAAAACTGGTAAAACACCTTATGAACTTTGGAAAGGTTATGCTCCTAACTTAAAATATTTAAAAGTGTGGGGGTGCCTAGCTAAAGTTTTGTTGCCTGATCCAAAGAAAAGAAAAGTAGGGTCTAAAACATCTGATTGCATGTTTATTGGATATGCTGAACATAGTGCTGCATATAGGTTTCTTGTGTTGAAAAGTGATATGATTGAATGCAATACAATTATTGAAACCAAAAATGCTGAATTCTTTGAATATATGTTTCCTTTAAAGACTGATTCAATTTCTCATGCACCTTTTAATAAAGATGATTTGATTGTTACTAATAATGATTTGAGAAGGAGCAAAAGACCAAAAAAAGAATTTTATTTTGGAAATGACTTTTATACTTATTTGATTGACAATGATCCTTTAACTTTTTCTGAAGCTGTTTCTTCTAAAGATAGTAGTTTTTGGAAAGATGCCATCAAGAGTGAAATTGATTCTATTTTACAAAACAAAACTTGGGAGTTAGTGGATTTACCACCTGGTGCTAAACCCATTGGTTGTAAATGGATTTTCAAAAAGAAAATATCATCCTGGTGGCTCTATTGATAAATATAAAGCTAGATTGGTTGCAAAAGGTTTTACACAAAAAGAAAATGTTGATTATTTTGATACTTTTGCTCCAGTAACTAGAATTGCTTCAATTCGTGTTTTAATAGCTCTTGCCTCATTTCACAAACTTGTTGTTCACCAAACGGATGTTAAAACTACTTTTCTAAATGGTGATTTAGATGAAGAAATTTACATGGTACAACCTGAAGGTTGTGTTGTTACTGGGCAAGAGAAAAAGGTTTGCAAATTAGTTAAATCTTTATATGGTTTAAAACAAGCTCCAAAACAATGACATGAGAAATTTGATAAAGTTATTACTTCTGGTGGATTTACTACTGTAAGAGTAGATAAATGTGTATATACAAAGATAATTGGTGATGATTGTGTGATCATTAGTTTATATGTGGATGATATGCTTATCTTTGGTACTAATATTGATGTTGTGAATGAGACAAAGAGGTTCTTAACCTCAAACTTTGATATGAAAGACATGGGAGAAGCCAGTGTCATTTTGGGTATAAAGATCATAAGATGTGATGGTGGCCTAATGCTCACTCAAGAGCATTATGTTGAGAGACTACTTAAAAAGTTTGGACACTTTGATGTCAAACCTGTGAGTACCCCTTATGATCCTAATACTGATAAATTAAAGAAAAATCGAGGAGATAGCATATCTCAATCTAACTATGCACAAATCATTGGGAGTCTGATGCTTTTAATGAATTTCACGAGACCAAACATTGCATATGCAGTGTGTAGGTTGAGTAGATATAATCAAAATCCCAATCAAGATCATTGGAATGCCTTGAGCAGAGTATTAAAATACTTGAAAGGTACTACTAATTATGGTATCTTTTATAGTGGATTTCCCGCTGTATTAGAAGGATACAGTGATGCAAACTGGATCTCTGATTCAGATGAGACAAAATCCACAAGTGGATATGTGTTCACTCTCGGAGGTGGTGCTGTAACATGGAAGTCATCTAGGCAAACAATTATTGTCAGATCAACTATGGAGTCTGAGTTTGTTGCCCTAGGCTTAGCTGGCAACGAAGCAGAATGGTTGAGAAATCTCTTAACTGACATTCCACTTGGAATGAAACCAACTCCTTCTGTGTCTATGCATTGTGATTGCCAAGCGGCAATAGCCGTTGCAAAGAATAAAACTTTCAATGGCAAGAATAGACATATTCGTCTAACACATTATGTGGTAAAACAACTGTTAAAAGATGGAATTATTTCCATTGACTATGTGAAGTCAGAAGTGAATTTTGCCGATCCTCTGACTAAACCCTTGGGTAGAAAATTGATCAGTGATACATCGAGGGAAATGGGACTAAAGCCAATTGTGAAAAACTAATAGTGATGGTAACCCAACCTATGTGAATGAAGATCCCATGAAATAGGTTCATATGGGTAATAACAAGTCACTTATTAGTTATACTAAACACTATATAATATATGAAATCCCTTTTATGGTGTAAATAGTGTAAAGGCTGCAAAGTTGAGAGGATAAGTTTTATAACTTTTAAATGATTTACCATATCCCTTATGGGTGGTGTATTAACTGCAGAATACACTTGATGGAAATCACCTATATGAGTGTGAAGTGAGGCCGCTTCCATGAGAATTTGGCTAATTCTCTAGAGCACTAATGAATACCGGGCCCGTGCATGGCCGAAAAGCACAAAACCGTGTTGAACCACAAAGAATTGTGGGGGCGTAATCTGATTGGTGAAAATATAATGTACAACAAAGAATTTTTTGGTTCATAGAAGTTTCAAACTTCACCAAAATTCTGTGCACTATATATTTCATTCTTTCTAGGTTTGGTTCATAGCCCAAAAGGCACCAGTCCCGATAGATTACATTCACTAGTATTAAACCCAGCAAACTTATCTTCCTCTAAATAAACTTTTGAAATATGTGGGGGATTGTTGGAAATATATGAGATATATATATTATAGTATTTCAAAAGCTTGTATTTGTTATTGATTATCCAAGTAACGTTTCTTCAACTTGTTAATTTTCTAACGTTACTAACCATAATATCTTTGATATGGTAACGTTACCAGCCATAATCCTTGGTTAATGAAGAAACGTTTTCCAGCCCATTATTTCATAAACGTTAAACATTAATGCCTTAATGGCATTTATGTTTTTGGCTCCTCCAAAACCGTAACTCTTGTTCCCCTTCACCTATAAATAGTCTTCCCACTTCTCATTTCCATACACCAATTCTCAAACTCTCTTACCTCCTTTCTAAATTGTCTTTCTCTCTTTTTCTTGCTGGGTTTGTTCTTATGGTTCCTGTTAGCCTCGGAATTTCGATTTCGAGAAGAGCTTGTTTAATCCTGGGGGATAGCCGTTAAAAGCCGGAAATTATCCTTTAGGACAGTGTGTCCTACACGACTCAAACTATAGTTTTGTCCTAATTTTCCAATAGGTTTATGAGGGAGAGAACCATGAGAAAAGGGGTTCCAAATTTGTCCAGAGGGGACCCTCTCAAATGCTTAAGCCAGTATGGGTCCAACGAGTTTAAAAACTTGAGAGCTCTAGAGAGAATGAGAATTGGGGAGTATAAGGGTCATATGAGATTATGATCCCATACCTTGCATTCTTAGTGTGTATATATATAGGAGGCCTTGAGTTTATTGGTCCTTGGTAGGCTTTATGTGGTTATTAGGCCTTTGCGTCGGATTTATCAACTAAATTATGAAAGCAAATCAAGTACTCTTCATTGTCCCCAAGGGGGACACTCCAATGGTTAAAAGCTTGGGATTTTTTGGGAGGTCCCAGGTTCGAATCATGAGATGGATGGGGTGGGATAAGTGGACACCCTAGTGGTTAAAAACTTGGGACTTCTTGTGGGAGGTCACAGGTTCGAATCCTGGGATGGGCGGTGGGATTATAGGAAAGGTGAGGGTTACCTCCTATTGTGTAATCCATTTCAATATCATGTTCATAAATAGTAAAAAAGAAAAAAAAATCAAGCACTCTTCTAAACAATTCGAAAATGAACCCATTACATACTCGTTTGGATAAGATTTTAATTAATTTCCTTATCAGAAGAGTTTATATAAAAGTAGATAGGAGGAATTATTAGATGGGACAGTCTCACCATGTTAGTCATGTGACCAACCAATAAAAATTATGTTACGTCAAGTCAACTTCTGAAATTTAGACACAATTTTAGTCCAAGGTTTAGTTTCTATTAACATAAACAATGTATAAAGAGTAAGTCCTCAAATTTGAGATATTATTGAGATAGGGTTTTAGAAAATTGTTGAGTTATCAACATTTAACTGGTTGGTCTCATTAATGATGTGATGTGTCAGTTCCACCTAATAATTTCGCAGCAGACAGAGAAACAATAAATTTTTTTAGGTGACAATAATATATAGTTTTATGGCTATTAGACTTTTTGTTCCCTAAACTATCGTGTCAATGAGATTTTGCTCTCTGAATCTCAAATCAGGACATTTTGTTCCATGAATTTTCAAATTTAAGATAGTTAGGCCCCTAAACTTCCCCAATTCAAGACATTTTATCCTCTAACGAAGGGGGCAAATTGTCCCGAATATATTGTATCGATTTTAGTTTAGAGGGTAAAGTGTCCCCATATAATTCAGCAGGTAACAAGGCTAATAAGCCATAGTTTTATTAATGATTGCAAATCCTTAATTACTTACTATTGGTATGCATGTTTCCAGCGAGTATTAAGATACACAAAAGGCAAAGAGTGATGATCCAGCAGTAAAGGGTGGACTAAAGTATCCATGGCCAACATAGATGCATCCATTGCTAATTGACGAGCCACCGTATATGGTGGCACCTGTATTAAATGACCACAAAATTTTTCCATTGTTGGCATTGATTGCATATATTGGTCCTTGTCCGGATGTCGAACCACCAAATAGGACTCCATTAGCCACGCTAACCGGGCCACTGACAGTACCATTGCTAGGGTCAGCTGTTGACCAAAGGATTTGCCCATTTTTAGCATCCATCCCAACCCATCCCCCAGATGTGTTCTTTACGGATGGCTTCAGTGTGAAGTTGTTTCTACCAGAGTTAGCTATGTTTGTGTAAACCCTCTTTTCATCAGTGGCTGCTCCCCATATTCCTCCTCCACCAAGGCCACCAGGTCCTGCTTCCTACATATACCAAATTACCAATTGACTTTTAGTATAGAAATCTGTTTTTCCCCTCATACAGGGTAATGTGTTTTTCCTCCTCCCCATGTTTTCCCCCCTCATACAGGGACATTTTCCCTTTTACCTTTTACCTTTTAATTTGGAACAAGTTAACTTTCACCCTGAATTAAAATCAGACAATTTCCCGCCCCGCCGTCAACTATTCCATTAAGTGACCTAAAATTGCTAACGTGGAATTATGCCACGCCGTGCCGTGCCACATCAACAATTTTAAGCACGTCAGTAATTCTTTTTGCCACTTAACGGAATTATTGACAGCCAGAGGGTAAATTATCCCGATTTTAATAGTTTAGAGGGTCAAAGTTCCAAATTTAAGGTTCATATGAGAAAATGATCTTAATCTGAAAGTTATGGGGGGGAATGGTCATAAGTTCTAAAAGAATTGAAGATATCTTACAGTTGACCATGTAATGTTGCCATTGTCACGATTCAAAGCCCAAGCAAATCCACTTTTTTGAACAGCAACAACAAGATCATGCCTAGTACCATTAACATATGTGCTTAGCATCATCGGTGCTTCTCCAAAATCAGCATCCGGATTTGGACCCGGAGGACAATTTGGGGTTGAGAGATTGTTGCATGCCAAAAACCAAACATCATAGCCCCCTAACTGACGGTACCATTTGATCTTTCCTGTATCCAAGTCAAAGGCAATGATTGAATCTGAGAGGTTCTCAGGCTCAACACACTCGTCAGGATGACTGGGTACACCAGTGGTTTGGTTGTTCTGTCTCTCTTGACAATCTGTTACATTTTTAGGCGCCGAGTAGAGATTTCCAGTGGCAACATAAACATGATTCCTTCGAATATCGATTGATGGGCTGCTTCCCCAAATGGCTGCCCCTGCATACTCTCCACGGTTGCCAAAATTGTCAGGTAACGTGTAGGTTTGCCACAATATTTTGCCAGTTCTAGCGTTTAGTTTGAGAAAGCTTCCACGGAATATGTAGCATTCGTCAATGCTCGTAATCTCCTCTAGTGAAGACGTGCCAATGTAGAAGTACCTGAATTAAATAATTAGATATCCAAGTGATATGTCAGATCATTTTGAAATATAATAGCAGTACTCATTCAATATTTCAGAAAGGTCAATGGATAAACTCTGTTTTGACTTTTCTATAATGGCTTAAATGCCAAAATGCACCCTAAAGTTTATACGGATTGCCACTTTGCATTCCACTTTTTTATTTTGATCATATCGCACCCTAACGTTTTATTTTGGATACATTTTACACCCTCTGTGACGGAAGATGGTTACGCCGCCATTACGGTGTTGACGTGGCATGCCACATAGGATGAGAATGTCACGTGACATGCCATGTAAGCATCATAACGGCGCCACATGGGCACTTAACGAATTTTTCGATAATCGAGGGTGCAAAATGTATCCAAAATAAAACATTAGGAAGTGATATGAACAAAATGAAAAAGTAGGGTGCAAAGTGACAATCCGTGTAAACGTTAGGGTGCATTTTGACATTTAAGTCTTTCTATATTAATAACAATTATCTTTGTAATCTGATGGCATGTTGACCGTATTCATGCTTTGAATAGATGATATGACAGTATTCAAAGATATATAGATTTAGAATTAAATTAAATTAAGATTTATTGTCAATTTTGAGTAATTATATAGCCGAAGGGGTAACATGGTTGCTAAATAAAACTTTAAGAGAAATAAAATATTTAAGATAATTCTTTAAGGGACAAAAAGTCCAAAGCATCATTGTTCAGGGGGGAAATGGTCATTTAGCCAATTTTTTTGTTGTTTATGCAGTAACATAAGTAAACTAGTCCTTTTTTGAAGAAATTAATTTGCCTATTTACAAGTAACAAGACAAAAATCATGTAACTAATAACTATGCATAGATTCATCAAAGGATGACTACTAGTTATTTCTGTTCAAATTGCTGCAAATGTTATGATTCTAGTTGCTATCTTTTGGCCCAATTAATTATAAAAGTGATCAATCATTTAATAAGAATGTATATATATCTATCAAACTGTAATTATTAAAGTTTAAATTAATATTGAGAATAAATATATAAGAATATACTGACCCCTTGTAATAAGTTCCGGACATAGTGATAACAGCTCTAGGATGTTTATCAAGTTGGGTTAACCACACAAGTTGGGCATTTGATCGTTTAACTGCACCAACATAGCCAGGTCCACTGAGTCCAAAGATGAGCAAATCATCTGCTATCGCCGGAGTTGTTCGTGACGCTGTTACATTCACACCGGGCACAGCTCCGGTAGAATTAAGGCCAGTCAACTGCTGCAAATTTTTCTTCCAAATGAGAGACCCATCGGATGCTTTGACAGCATGAAGATATCCATTCCAGCTAGGGAAATAAAGGTTTCCATCATAAATTGCTGGCGTTGCAGAAATATACCCCCCTGCATCAAATTTCCACTTCAATCTCAGCCTGGAAACTGTTTCTGGGCTTATCTTGGTTTCCTTGTCTGCGAATCTCCGGTTAAGTAGATTTCCACCATGGCTTAACCAGTCCTGAACATCCTGCTATATATACATATCAATAGTTGTTTGATACAAAGTGAGGAAGTGAAAATAGATATACTTACATAATTAGAACCTGCAGCTGTTGAGAGTAGAGAAATAAGGCAGATCAGGGAGAGGATAAGTTCCATTATATTGGAGTACTTTTGATTTTTCATTTCTTTGAACCTGCTAATATATATAGTGGTATTGTGGAATCATAGATATGGACTGATAATTAAATCTCATCTCTGACTTTGCAAAGATTTCTTAATGATGATTTCTACTTGCATGCTTCAAAGGGCAGAAATGACAAAAGTTAATTGGGTTATATATTTCTTGTAAATAAAGGAATATGATGACTCATTTTTCTTGAATAAAAAAATCATCAATTCATTCAACTTCTAAATAAAAATTTCCTAGTCATATATGAATGTCCACTGACATCTAATTGAATAAATATATATAGGGTGATATATAGCAAGTTAGATTTGCTAATTATTCAAACTCCCCCCCCCCCCCCCCCCCCCTCTTTTTTTAAAGGCTGCTAACAATTCAAACTTGATAGATAGAAACTTACTATTGTGACATTGAACATTCTTTTTTATTTCTTTATTCTATTTAGGCTGGTTGCACCTTCTTAGAGTAGATTTTTTCCACCAATTATCTCATTGCAAGAGATTCAATTTGCAAAAGGCCTGCTACTTCCTTCAGTCAATGAAAAGAGTTATATAATATATCGTTGAAATTCGAATGAATTCTTGAGCCATATGTTGTGGGCTCTGTGATCTCGAGGCATATTAAGGTAAATAGAGTTAGCTAATTCGTTAACAACCTCGCTATGATCAGATACCTTTAAGTCTCAAGTTCCAAGTTCCATCTATAGGAGGGAAGCATTTGAATAAGATTTCAAATCCAACAGAAGAGTTTAAATCCAACAAATAGATAGGATAAAGTTATACTTTGAATATTTTCCTTATACTTAGCTTTATATTTTCAAATGTATCTAACCCTTATCTTTACCCAAAAGCTTTGTACTATAAATACTACAATTCAATATAGAAAATATAGAACACTTTTTACCCAAATTATTTTTGTACACTCATTCCTCTTTATGGTATCCAGAGCTAGGAAACTCTAGTGAGTTTTTTTTTCCTCTTCTCTTCTCTCTGATCTCCCTTATTCACTATGTCTTCTGGTTCTTCTACAACCCCCACCGTGCTCAACAACACCACTCAGATCATAAATCAAACCTATGGTCTTCCACCTCTTATTACTATCAATGCTGCCACTCAACTCCTAATCAAGCTCACTCCGCAGAATTTTCCATCTTAGAGGGCTCAATTCACTTCGCTTCTCACCGGTCACAGACTCACCGGCTATATAGATGGTACAACATCCTGTCCTTCTTCTCAGATTTCTTCTACTGATGATCCTTCTGTCAAAGTGTCAAATCCAGCTTATGAGCACTGGATCCAGCAGGACCAGTTGCTGTTACATGGCATTATCGCCTCGGCCACTGAATCAGTTGTGCCATTTTTTGCTTCGTGCACCTCCTCCAAGGATGCATGGTTGAAAATCCAATCGATGTATGCCAACAAGTCTCGATCAAGAATGATGCAGTTACGGGAAAAACTCCTTCAACCTAGAGGCAATAAGTCTGTTCAAGACTATTTTCAGTGTCTTCGACACACTGCCGATGAGCTTGCTCTCATCAATTCACCTGTCCAAGAAGATGATCTGGTCATTCATGTATTGAATAGTATTTGGGGCCCAAGAATACAAGGAAATTTCAGCTGGTATTCGAGCACGTGAGAGCCTTATTTCCTTTGAGGAACTGTTGGACAAACTTACAGAATATGAAAGCTTCTTACACAGGCAAGTTACTCGCACTACTAAGTTTTTGAAGTCTAGTGGCACTAATATGACTCCATTACAGAAGAAATATTTTGGTCCTCAAACAGTGTGCCAGTATTGTGACAAGGTTGGTCACATAGCAAAACAGTGCTTCCGGTTGAAGCCAAAGCAGAGTCAGAGTTATCTATCATCTCATGTGGCAACCACAGGTTCTAAACCTCAGGCAAATTGGCTTCTTGACACTGGAGCCTCCCATCACGTGACATCCGATATGCGAAATCTTGAGATTCATGACAAGTACCAAGGCACAGATGAATTGGTTATTGGAGATGGAACTGACCTCCCAATCTCTCATACTGGTTCTACTTCTATTTCTTCTCCCAATAGCTCTTTTAAATTACAAGATGTTTTATATGTGTCTCAAGCAGATCGCAATCTTGTTTCAATTTCCAAGTTCTGTAGAACTAACAAGGCATCTGTTGAATTCTTACCTTTTCATTACCTTGTGAAGGATCTGCATTCGAGGCAAGCACTAGCGAGAGGCCAGAGTTTAGATGGGATCTACGAGCTCCAGTCTTCCAAGCCTGTCATCACAAACAATGCTCTAGCACTTGTTGGAACCAAAGCACCTTCAAACACATGGCATCGAAGGCTAGGACATCCCTCTTCAAAAGTCCAAAGTCTTTTGGTTCAATCTTTTTCCCTTCCTTGTTCTGATAAGTTGTCCAATAACTTGTGTAATTCTTGTTGCTGTAATAAAATGCACAAGCTTCCCTTTGATATTTCCTCTATTAAATCTTCTCGACCTTTGCAAGTTCTCTACACTGATGTTTGGGGTCCCAGTCGAATCACTTCAGTTAATGGTTACAGATATTATGTTGCTTTTGTTGATCATTTTACTAAATACACATGGCTATTTCCCTTGAAACAAAAGTCTGAAGTTTTTTCCATTTTTACCAAATTTCGAACTCTGGTTGAGAAGTATTTTAATGAGTCTATTTTGTCTGTGTACTCAGATTGCGGGGGAGAATTTGAGAAGTTGACATCCTTCTTTGAGAAATCTGGAATCCAGCACTTGCAAACACCCCCTTATACTCCACAACACAATGCAGTTGTGGAAAGAAGGCATCGAAGTATAGTTGAAACTGGCCTTACACTGCTGCATCAAGCTTCTTTGCCACTTTCATATTGGTCTTATGCTTTTTCAACAGCAGTTTATCTGCTTAACAGACTGCCTACCCCAGTGCTTCACAATAAATCACCCTTTGAAATGCTTTTCAATGAAACCCCCAACTATACCAAGCTGAAAACCTTTGGTTGTCTCTGCTACCCTTGGCTCAAGCCATACAACTCACACAAACTAGAACCTAAATCCAAACCTTGTACCTTCCTTGGATATTCAAAGCACCAGAGTGCATACTACTGTCTTGATCCAATAACAAACAGGATCTACACTTCCAGGCATGTTCTGTTCGACGAGAATATTTTTCCTTTCAGCAAGATCAACTTCTCAAACTCCTCAGCAACTGACTTAGTGTCACCAATTGAGTCTTACTCTGATATCCCTATCACTACAAAATTGTCCTCTGTTCAACAATTACCAGAGTCACAACAGACGTCATCAACAGATTCCATCTCTCTCAACTCTTCTGTGCAAGTCTCATATGAAAGCAGAAATACTGAGGTAACAAATCACTCTCCATCTTTGAGTACTTCTACGCATTTGGATTCTATTGTTCCCACTAATATTATGCCTCAGAATGAGATTGCTGCCACTGATGTTGTGCCTCAGAATGAGATTGCTCCCACTAATATTGTGCCTCAACGAACACACCCCATGACTACCAGGTCACAGAACAACATCTTTAAGCCTAAAAAGCTCTTTGCTGCCACCAAGCATCCTATTTCAGAAGCTGCAGAGCCAACCAGTGCCACTATGGCTATCAAATCACCAGAATAGAAAGCTGCAATGCTTGATGAGCTTAAAGCTCTTGAACAGAATCAAACTTGGACACTGGTGCCACCACCAAAAGACAGGACCATTGTGAAATGTAAGTGGGTGTTTCGGATTAAAAGAAATGCTGATGGCTCAATTTCCAGGTATAAAGCTCGTCTTGTTGCTAAGGGCTTTACTCAAAGACCTGGATTGGACTTCAATGAAACTTTCAGTCCGGTTGTGAAGCCTGTTACAGTGAGAGCAATTCTGTGTCTTGCAGTCTCCAACAGTTGGCCATTGCATCAATTTGATGTCAATAACGCATTTCTTCAACGGAAGCTCGAAGAAGAAGTCTATAGGACTCAACCACCTTTATTTCATGACAAGTCAAAAGCAGGTCATGTATGCAAATTGCAGAAAGCCATTTATGGCTTGAAACAGGCACCAAGGGCTTGGTACTCTGCTCTGAGTAATTACTTGTTGCATTATGGCTTCTCGAATGCTCAGTCAGATCACTCTCTGTTTATCTACAAGAAGAATGATGTTATAGCTTATATGCTTATCTATGTGGATGATATAATTCTTACTAGAATAAAAGGTGGTTCATTCAACAATTTGTTCAGGATCTAGCTTCAGAATTCTCCTTGAAAGATCTTGGTCAACTGAATTTCTTTCTTGGCATTGAAGTGGTTCCAACCTCGACTGGATTGTTTCTCTCACAGCACAAGTACATCACTGAGCTGCTTGACAAAACAAATATGGCAGGAGCCAAGCCAGCAAATACTCCTCTCTCAACAACTTTGACTCTAAAACTTCATGATGGAAGTGCTGCGACTAATGCAGAAGAATACTGAAAGATAGTGGGTTCTCTCCAATAATTGAACTTGACACGGCCAGATATTTCTTATGCAATTAATAAACTTTCACAGTTTATGCATAAGCCCACTGAGCTCCACTTTGCAGCTCAACGAGTTCTCAGGTACCTCAAGGGAACACTCTTTTATGGCCTCAATATCAACAGGGAAAGGAACTTCAATTTGACAGTTTTTACAGACTTAGATTGGGCTGGTGATCCTGACGATCGACGATCAACATCTGCTTTTGTCATTAAGTTGGGAAATACTCCAATATCATGGAGTTCCAAGAAACAAACAACAATTGCTCGATCATCCACTGAAGCAGAATATCGACCAATTGCCTTTGCAGTCTCTGAAGCAAGCTGGATTCAATCCTTGTTGTCTGAAATTCATCTCAAAAATGCACTTGCACCACCTACTGTTCTCTGTGACAATTTAAGTGCCACTTACACCTGCGCAAATCCAGTTTTTCACTCTAGGATGAAGCATTTGGCGCTGGATTACTTGTTTGTCAGGGAGAAAGTCAGCCAAGGGCAACTACGAGTACAACACATTCCATCCCAAGTTCAACTAGCCGATGCCTTGACCAAGGCATTATCACAACAAAGATTTCAGACATTGGCATCCAAGATTGGAGTCTCTGATGGCTCCTCCATCTTGCGGGGGAGTATAGGAGGGAAGCATTTGAATAAGATTTCAAATCCAACAGAAGAGTTTAAATCCAACAAATAGATAGGATAAAGTTATACTTTGAATATTTTCCTTATACTTAGCTTTATATTTTCAAATGTATCTAACCCTTATCTTTACCCAAAAGCTTTGTACTATAAATACTACAATTTAATGCAGAAAATATAGAATACTTTTTACCCAAATTATTTCTGTACACTCATTCCTCTTTACCATCGATGTGGGTTTTGTCCAACATTATCTTGGTGTTTGTCAATTTATCAAGTTCTTTTGATTATTTCTCACTGAATGTTTTGAGCATGTTATGGGAAGCCGTTCTTGGTTTGAGATGAAAAGTCGGTAAAGTATAAGTTGAATAAGCCTTCATTTCACCATATTTTTGTTGTCTAAATAAGTTAGTAAATTAGCATTGGGTATCAAAGTCTTCCATGCCTGCGGTTTAGGCATGTAGCAAGACCTTTTCATATTTTGGTAGATGCTACTTTACATATCTATGGGGCTAGATATATTTAGGTTCTCAAAAATTGTGATTCCAAAGTTAGGTTTGTTAATTAAGTTATCATATATGGCATAGAGATATAGTATTATCTAACTATAGTCATACTAAATTAAAAACTATTCCTACTTTCTAAATATAGTTTATAGCTCTATGCCATTAATTTTAGTAACAACTAGCAAGGAGACTTTTCATTAATAAATCTTTGCCATAAAAATGTCTCCCATAAATTAGATTAAATTTCTTTACATAAAAAGTAATATATGGTGCATAGATAATATCCCTCTCTTCATGTAGTCGAAGGGAAAACACATTGCACACAATTATACAAGAAATAGCCCTTTTTTCATGTGCAAATATCAACACATTAACGCTTTAGGACACACAAAAGGCAAAGAGTGATGTTCCAGCAGAAAATGATGGAATAAAAGCTCCAAAACTAACCTTATATCCATTACCAACAAAAATACACCCATTGCTCACAGACATTCCACCATAGACAGTAGCACCGGTGTTATATGACCACAAAATTTTTCCAGATTTAGCATCAATGCCATATATAGGTCCTTGATTATATGTTGAACCAGCAAACAAGACCCCATTAGCTATGGTAACAGGGCCAGTAGCAGTGGCATTGCTAGGATCAGCTGTTGACCATAGTATTTCGCCACTACCAGCATCCATTGCCACCCATCCCCCTGCAGTTGTATTTCTTGTGGAAGGTCTCAGAGTAAAATTCTGAAAAAGCGAGTTGGCTATATTTGTGTAAATCCTCTTCTTATCTGTAGCTGCTCCCCAAGTTCCTCCTCCAGCAGGTCCACCAGGCCCTGCCTCCTATATACATGTATGTAGAAATTGTTTATAAAGGAAAACTGAAAATGTTAGTAAAATATTGCAAATTATAACTTACAGTGGACCAAATAAGGCTTCCATTGTCTCGGTTTAGTGCCCAAGCAAATCCACTCTTCTGAACAGCAACAACAATGTCTTGCTTCATCCCATTGACATCAATAATGCTTAGCATCATTGGTGCCTCAGCAAAATCAGCATCTGGGTTTGGACCCGGAGGACAATTAGGGGTTGAAAGATTGTTGCAGGCGAAAAACCATACATCATAGCCCCCTAGTTGATGATACCACTTGATTTCACCAGAGTTCAAATCAAGAGCTAGGATTGAATTAGAGTGGTTTTCAGGCTCAATGCACTTGTCAGGACTAGTCGGAACGGTTTGATTATTCTCAGCTTCTTGGCATTGGCGTATTCGAAGAGGAGCTGAATACAGGTTCCCTGTGCCAATATAGACAAGGTTCCTGGTAATGTCAATTGAAGGGCTGCTTCCCCATATACCTCCTCCTGCATATTCACCCTTCTCTCCGAAATTGTCGGGTAGAGTAAATGTTTGCCATAGGATTCTGCCAGATTTGGCATCTAATTTGGAAAAGCTGCCTCGGAAAGTGCAGCATTCCTCAATGCTTAGACTTTCTTCTTGTGAAGATGTGCCAATGTAGAAATACCTACACATTGCAAACAGAATGTAAAATTATACTAAATGAGTCATCTGGTAATCATACTTTGAATTGACTTTGAGAATTAAGGGTAACATGTAAATGCAATTATTTACCAAGTTATGCTGATGCTGAGAAAAATTAATTATCATTTTCATAGCAATCCATATCCAATACTTTATAAGGAAGATACAACTTGATTTATTACATAATTTCCTCTAGTTGACTTCTCACTCAATTATAAATAAAGCCTGATAATAATATACATAAATTATCAATATCCAGCATGTTGGCTTTTTCCAATTGACTGGATTAAGTTCTTTTATGCCCCAAAAGTCAGCCAAAATTACCAACAAAGCTGAATTGTTTACATCAAATTGCAGCACTAAATATCAGTGCTTTGAAAGTCAGAAAAGGCAGATTATTGAAGCAGAATTCTTTAAAGCAACTATCCACATTGTATTCAAACTCATAATATGGCTCTATATTGCTATTCAAACTTTCCAATGTATTAGAGATAAGAGATGTAGTAATTTTGACTTCACAAACAAAACCTTTTATCAGAATTAAGGATATGAATTGAAGAGGAAAAGAAAAAAGAATTAACTCAAAGTGTACCATAATAATAAGTTAATAAGTTGACTAACCCTTTGTAGTAAGTTCCAGACATAGTGATAACACCTGCAGCATGGTTATCAAGCTGGGTTGACCAAACAAGCTCCCCAGTTAATCTTTCAACAGCAATAACAATAGCAGGGCCAGAGATTCCAATGATAACCAAATCATCTGCTATTGTTGGTGTTGCTCTTGCAACTGTCCAATTAACATTGAAAAGAAAACCGGTACCGTTAAGGCCGGTTAATTCATGCAAGTTTTTCTGCCAAATGAGAGATCCATCAGAAGCTTTGACAGCATAGATGTTCCCATTCCAGCTTGGAAAATAAAGGGTTCCATCGAAAATTGCCGGTGTGGCTGTTATGTCTTTGCCTGCATAGAATTCCCATTTCAACCGCAACCTGGAAACTGTTTCAGGGCTGATTCTGCTCTCTTTCTCAGCATATCTCCTGTTATACAAGTCTCCACCATGGTTCAACCAGTTTTGTGAAGACTCTTGGTTTTTGCCAATTGAGTTCCACTGCAAAACAAGAAGCATCCGCAAAAGTTGATATCATTTGGGAAAAATAATGTAGGATTTTTGTCAATGGGATATAGACAGAGTCAGAGAGTAGTTATTACCTCAAATTGTGCACAAGTTCTGTTGAAAAATTGGAAAATTAGATATAGAAGAATGACAAGAATATTGCTGCGGCATACAGGAACCGCCATTGAATTTGAATTTGATGTTGATTTAATAGTATATGATATCACCATAAATGAATTTATAACAAACAACATAGCTACCAGATGACATAGAAATGTAATGCTTATTTCAATAATCTTTAGCTTAATTATTGGTTTGACTTTTTGTTTGGGCCAATATTGGTTTTGTTTTGCTTCTCTGTAACTCGTGGGAATTTGACTTGTGTTTAAAAATTATAAAGGGGAAGTCTAATCTTGTGATAAATAACACCCTCTAACAAGGAGTAACGTGCAGTGCACAAATTTTATGATTCTTATAAATCATCTTCACTGGGCAAATATTGGATTTGCTTCCGTGAACTAGGAATTCAGTTTAGCAGATATCACAGCTATTGGACTTTGCATATGATTGGGAGCAACTTATTATAATGAGTCAGTTTTGGAGAAAGTCCATTTTAGTCTAGGCATAACAATATGTTTTTGGATTGATGAATTTTTTTAAGACTAGTTTAAGCTTTCATGTGTGTCGCACGTGTCTCAATGTGTTTCAATTAAATATTCTTGTGAAATTTTGATAACCAAAGTATGAAATTTTGATAATTACCCTATGAAATTATGATAAATTACTTGTGAAACTTTAATAACCTAATTATGAAATTTTAATAAACCTTATTATGAAATTTTAATAAACTCCATATTCGATATATGAAATTATATATCATTATCAGATTGAGACTCATCTATTTAGTACTCCCTCCCATCCAAAATAAGTACTAAAACATTTTCATTTTTTGTTTGTTTCAAATAAGTGATACATTTAGAAAATCAATACAGTTTTTATTTTCTTTTCCATCTATACCCTTAATTAATGGGGAGTTAGGAAGAGAGAAGATAAATATAATTAATGAAAAGTTGGGGTATTTAGGTCATTTCAAGTACTTTTTTTTTACTAAATTTATAAGATGAATTAATCATTGTCTTAATATGTGTGATATTCCAAGAGTTTCACTTATTTTGAATCACAGGGAGTAGTATATAAATCATTCATATTAAGCTCTTCCATTCTCAAATCGAGCTTTCAGTAGCACAAACATATATATCATTCATATTGAACTTCTCTTTATGATAGTGAGCTCATTTATTGATCATTCCTCCTAACAAGCTCTAAACTATCCGCAAGCGCACAGAATCGTCATAGTGCAACACAAGTGTCGTATCCACGAAGACAACAACTTAATTATCACTTGTGATAATACCAGTCATCGCAAACAAGGAATTTAAATCAAAAGAATTTGTTTGAGGTTGATTAAACACTAAATTAAACTAGCCTTACCCACGCGAAACTACTTAATCTAAATGTAATTAGCACTAGGAATTGGAATTTCGTAACCTAGCCTAAGGGAGAAACAAATTAGGAATCCATGAATTGAGTCAATGGGGTTTCAGTGGGATTGCACACTAACCTAACTATGCACTCCGTCGAGCTACACATTTGTATCTAACCAAAAGCTTAACTATCCGTCGATATCTTGATTTATTGGAAGACCCATTAAACACAAGCAACTATTACCCATCCAATTAATCATTGATTATGTATAAGCAACAATCAAATGGTCTATTTCTCTAATGATCTATGGCAAAGCTTCATCCGTCGATACCTTACAATACCAACCAATATAAATACCAAGATGGCCAAACAAGGCATTTATTAATAGACAATAACTAGAGAAATAAATAAAACCCATATTAGTTCATCAAGAGCTCAACCAAAACATCCCAAATGTTTTCCCCCAAACTGGGTTTCAATTAATCCAATTCCTAGCTTGGGTTTTAGCTAGGCATAATTATAGAAATAAAATGAATAAATACTAAACTACTAAACATAAAGAGAGAGGAAAGAAGAAATTTTAATTCTTGAAGTTGAATCTTGAAGAATGATGAAGACCCAAGTTGTTTCTCCCTCTACAAGCTCTTCTTCAAGCTTCATTAGGGGTGATAAGAACCGACCCGACCGGATTTTTTGGTTTTGGGTCTGGCGTGTCGGCCTTGTCGGGTTGTTCAGTGCAAACCCGAACTAAAAGACGAGGTCTCGCGGTCGGCAATCGGGTTTGAATATGAAAACTCGAAAAAGACGAGAACCCGACACTATTTTTATATATATAAAAAATTAAATATATATTATATATAATAATAATAATTATATAATTTGTTATATATATATATATATATTAAATATTAACCTAAATATAAATATTCCTCAAACCCTCATTTTTTTTCTCTCTTCAACCCTCGACAGCCATTTTCTTCTCTCCCTCTCTCACTGTTTCACCGTGTCTTGTCTTCTTCTTCTTCTTCTCCAATATAAAGCTTTCCTTTCTGTCTTTTCCAATTTGAAGCCATGTGTTCTTCTTCTTGTCAAATCCTTTTATTCCTTCTTTCCTCCATTTATTTTCTGATTTGAAACTTGAAAGTTTCCATCAATTCAAAAACCCAAAATCGATTTTTTTGAAAATTTTCTTTCTCCTTCCCTCGTGGAGATTATATACAATGGTATCTCCCTCATTATAACAATTGTTACTAGAATTGCTTTACTGTTTACGCAAAAAGAGCTTTAAAGCTTGAAGATGGAGAGGTTAAGGGAAAAGATGACTCTGCCTCTAGCCGGCCTGGATTTGCAATGGAGAAGCTTCCAATTGAAAGACCTAAGATGTCATTTTCACTAAAAATGATCCTATAGACTTGAGTTCGTGGGAGTTACCATGCTATCGAGGCTAAATCACACATGTAATCATATATTCAAGTGAATTCTAGTTTACCCATGTAGTATTTTAAATGAATTTTAGTTTGGAATGTGTAATTTTTTATAAGAAATTATTTTTTGAGGTAGAATTTCAAAATAAAGTTTTGTATCAAATAAAATTTTCATTTGTTCAATTAAGGACGTCAATAATTAAGATACTATTTTGATATGAAGTTTAGCCCCAAATAAATTTTTTATTTATTTTATGGGTAGATATGGACTTCTAAATATGGATTATGGTAGGGTTTTAGAATGAATATATATAATTATATGTGTAATTTAGCCTCGATAATGTGGTAACTCCCACAGACTCGAGTCTATAGGATCATCACTCAAGTTAGAATAGTTAGATTATTGAATCAAATTTTTTCAAAGCAACTATCCTTATTGTATTCAAACTCATGATATGGTTCTATATGGCTATTTATTAGAGGAAGTCAACGATTTCTTATTAATTGTTGATTTTCTATTGATTGTAAATATTATAGTTTCCATGTTTCTGATCCTTGTTTGACTTGTACCTTTAATTTAGCTCCTTGATTTCAGAGCTAACTGAAGCTTTACCCTGTATAAATTATCATTCAGCAGTAATGGAAAATATGTAAGTTTTGGCAGCCTCTCTTCATTTTGTCATGGCATTCGAGCA
The DNA here is from genome assembly GCA_001974805.1 of Corchorus capsularis. NCBI lineage: Eukaryota > Viridiplantae > Streptophyta > Magnoliopsida > Malvales > Malvaceae > Corchorus > Corchorus capsularis. The sequence continues at coordinate 25,759 of AWWV01010444.1, read as the reverse complement.
GAAAAGATCCTAGGATTTTTTTTCCCTTTTCACAATGGAGGAAGACAGTTCTTCCTCCCGTCCAAAAACCCAATCAAAAACTTCCCAAACTACCTATGATATATTTTCGCCATATGGTCTTCATGCCTATGATAATCTAGGCACAACACTAGTAACATGTCTTCTCAAAGAAGAGAACTAGCCAACTTGGCGTTGAGCAATGACTAATGCACTTCAAGCCAAAAGCAAATTTGGGTTTGTGGATGGATATGTTCCACGCCCATTGCTTGGCTCACCAGAAGAATCTTCTTAGGTCAAATTCAATTCCATGGTGATCTCATGGATTTTCAATGCCCTTCATCCTACTCTTCTTGACAGCATAGCATATTGTGTGGCAGCACAAGAGATGTGGAATGACCTTGAAGAACGATTCTCGCATGGTAACACTGCTCGTATTCATCAACTAAAGACTGAGATGGGGAATACCTTGCAACAAGGCATGTCTGTTTCAACCTACTACACCAAGTTAAAAGGGATTTAGGATGAACTCGGCACATATTCACATATTCCTCCATGTACTTGTGGATCTGGAAAGGGACTTACTGCAGAAAGGGAGAAAGAAAAGGCACACCAATTTTTTTAATGGGTTTAAATGAAAAATATAATGTGGTGCGCTCTCAAATATTGAATATAGATCCATTGTCTTCTTTGTCTCGTGCTTATGCACTTGTCCCACAAGAGGAGCGACAACAACTAGTAGCAGCATCACGCTTACCCTCTGTTGAACGAGCAGCATTCATGACCAATAGTGCCAACAAAAGCAATCCCAATCGTAAACCTGCAAGTAGTCGTGATGTCTCCAAGCTGTTTTGTGAACACTATAAAATGACTCAGCACAAGAAAGACTCTTGCTTTGAATTGCTTGGCTATCCTGAATGGTGGGACAAAGGGAAGAAGCAACCCAAAACCAAAGCAGTCAACACAGCACAACATGTGGAGACAACTAGTGGGAATAACAACGTACCAATTAATGGGTTGACAAGCGAGCAATATGCTCAACTGATCTCTATGCTTAATCTTGACAAGATTCAGATTCCTACGGCCAACTTTGTGGGTAAGGCAACTTCTCTGTCCAATATTGCAATTGAATGGATTTTGAATTCAAGTGCTTCTGATCATATGACCTGCCATAAAAATGCCATTACTTTTCATAAAACAATACCTCATTTTTCACCTATTAAAATTCCATATTGCTCATTTGTACCAGTGATAAGACCTAATTTAGTGCTTATTTTCTATATGATTTTGCCTTGTTTTGGTAGTCTTAAGTATCTATTTCACCTCATATTTCTCATATTTTTGTTTTCAGGACCATTTAGAGCCATTATTTAAGATTATGAAGATTTGGAGCAATTTTGGATCAATTTGAAGAAATTACTGATTTTGGCCATTTTTAGCCCCGTGAGCCCATTTGAGCCCATTAAGCCCTGAAGGAAGCTTAAATCATTAAAGATCCAAATTTGATTTCTCTAGACCCAATTCGCATATCTTAATGCCCAAAGAAGAGTTTCAAGCCCAATCAACAATTATGATGCAGTAAATAATTGATGATTGGAGAAATTCCAAATCAAGAAAGATTCACAAGTGCAGTTTCGGTAGAAAAATCATATCTTTTGATTCAGAGCTCAGAAAAATGCATATCACATACCGTTGGAAAATTGAATTCAAGCTCTACAACTTTGCTTTTGACCTTGAGAGCTAATTCTATTCGGAAGAATGTCAATTTTTCCCTTGAAGTTTCTGGACAGATTTGACCAACTATCCTAATTGACTTGGGAATTGCTTGAGCCGACTTGGAGAAGCTATGGATGGAATTTACAGCCATAATTGATGATGTGGAGCACTCTAATTGGCCATTGAAGATGCTAATTACTGATGACCTACTTCAACCAATCAAAGCTCATTACTTGGAGACAAAGTTGATGAAATTCCTAGTTGAAGTAGGATTAGAAATTAAATGTCTATCTTACCCTTTGTGCCGCCTCATCTAAGGGTTGGTATTGTTTGTAATAAGGGTAGGATGTGTCTTAGATTTGCCTATAAATACGTAAGATTATTTTAGGATTTGTCATAATTACAGAACACAAGAATTGAAGCAAGTCGACTAAGGAGATTTCCTTGGTTGTGTCGACTTCTTTAGGGTTCTTACCCTTGTTGACATCTTTGTTTAGTAAGTATGTCTCTCATGATTGCTTCAATCATGAGTGAGTAGTTTCTTTAATATTTTCCCCCTTTGAACCCTTGAGTTATGAATTAATTATTTTACACCTATGGTGAGATCTTCTACTTTAATTCTATATCAATTGATTGATGAATTGATGATAATTTATCATGCATATATCGACTTCTCTATATGTGTATGATTGGCTGGATTTGATTTGATGAATTAATCTCTTTGATAAACAAGTTTTCATGCTTAACCCTGATTTTATTGTCTAGGTTTTGTTGATTGATTGATTAGGAGTGCACGCCTAAGTAGTTAATTAATTGAATCTCTGCTAGATTAGATTTGGTGAATAGCTAGTAATTGAATCTAATTGTTAGTAGCAAGATTTGATATATATTCAATGAATAACTAGTAATTGAAGTATTAAATTGGGTTATGATTGATCTTAAGTTGTGATGAATAACTAGTAATCATTAACTTATGTTTGGTTTATCTATTGATCTTAATGCTTTATTGATTGCTTAAATTGGTGAATAAGTAGTAGCTAATTTTGGTAATTGATAAAAGATGTTTGATTAGGAATAACTAGTACTAATCTAATTTATAATTGATTATAGATTAGGATGAAGAAGAACAACTAGTATTTTGATTCCTTGCCAAAGACATGTTTATGGTGCTTAATAAATTGATATGTTTTGATCTATGATCCATGGTGTTTATAATTAATTTGTGCTTAAGTGGGGAAGTATTGCTTTTATATTATTGTTTTCTATTTAATTGCTTTCGTGACAACCCTATTGCTTTCTTTATAATCTGTTACTTTTAATCCGTTTTCTTTCTTAGTTGTCTTGTGACAGTTAATTTAGATTGTTTCTTCTCTGTGGGATCGACCCTGACTTGCCCTATCTACCTATTAGAGAGAGTTTGTTAGGTTTTTATTTTATGATTGTTTGACGACAGCGACCAACCAACCAAATCTTGTGGAGATGTTCCTTTTAACTCTCTTGTTACTTGAATGATGTCCTTTATATACCTTCCTTCTCATGCAATCTCATCTCTATCAGCAAATTAACTCAAGTTTTGAATTGTTTTGCTCATTTTTTCCTACCTTTTGTACCCTACAGGACCTGGCCACGAGGAAGCTGATTGGGATGGATGAATTGCGATATGGACTTTATTATTTTCAGGCGATCAAAGTTCCCATTATTGCTACTAGCATTAGCCGTGATTCTAAACTTATTTTGTGGCGTGAATGCCTTGGACATTTATCTTTTGATAGGATGTGATCTTCTTAATGATTTAGGTCCTTTTCCTATCAAGTTTTTCAATAAATGTTGTGATTCTTGCCATCGTGCAAAACAAACTCGACCGTCTTTTCCAATTAGTTCTATCAAAACACATGAAGCTTTTGAATTAATTCATTGTGACGTTTGGGGACCATATATCACACCCCATCTTTGTCTAATGCTTATTATTTTTTAAGCATTGTGAATGATTTTTGAAGAACCTCTTGGGTTTATTTGATGAAAACCAAGACAGATGTTTATACTTGGTTGCTTTCTTTCATAGCTATGGTTGCTAAACAATTTGGAAAAGCAGTGAAACAAATTCGTAGTGATAATGGTAAGTGATAATGGTACTGAATTTACAAATCAAAAGTTTCAACTTTTTTGTCAACAAAATGACATTTTAATTAAATTTTCTTGTGTCTCCACGCCCAACAAAATGGAGTAGTGGAGCGTAAGCATAGACATTATATCCTTGAGGTAGCTAGAACATTAAGGTTTCAGGCTAATTTACCCATTAAATTTTGGGAGAGTGTGTTTTAACAACAACATATTTGATAAATTATATTCCAACACCTTTATTGTCTGGAAAAAGTCCTTATGAGATTTTGTTTCCTAAAAAACCCAGCTACTCTCACCTTCGTGTTTTTGAATGTCTTTGCTACACCTCTGTTATTCCACGATCAAGAGATAAATTCCATGAGCATGCCACTACTTGCCTTTTTCTTGAATACGTACCCCCAAATTTTCTTGGATAACCACACATAAAATTTTCACTTCTAGGGATGTAGTTTTATGAACACATTTTTCCTTTTCAGGACAAAAATTCTCCAAATCACAATACATCAACCAACACTCCCATGCCTTTGCCTATCTCTGATGACACTGAATTTGTGTCCCTTGATCAGCTCCTCATACCACAACCATGATGACCCACACTCCAGAAATCCTAGATTCCAATCAAACCACAAATATTGACACACCTCCAACCATACCACAAGAAAATCGACCACCCGTGAAAAGAAATTGCCATCCCATCATCGTAACTTTCATGTCGATTTACCAGGAAATAGTAAGTCTGCTCCAACCTCTTCCAACAATGCTTCCTCAGGTATGTCCTATCCTCTCGCTAATTTTCTCTCATATTCAAAATTTAATTCACCACATACTAGTTTTCTAATGGCCATCAGTCAACATGATGAGCCAACCTCTTATAAGCAGGTCATTAAAGACACTCATTGGCAGGAGGCCATGAAAAAGGAATTAGAAGTACTTGAGCAAAACCATATATGGACTTTAGAGCAATTACCTACTGGCAAGAGAGCCATTGGATCCAAGTGGGTCTACAAGATAAAGTATCATTTAGATGGAACAGTTGAACGGTATAAGGCTCGCTTGGTAGCCAAAGGATACACTCAAGTTGAAGGACTTGATTACACTGAACTTTTGCACCGGTTGCAAAACTTACCACGGTGAGAACATTGATGGCTGTTGCTGCTACCAAGTCATGGGAATTACACCAGCTTGATGTTCATAATGCATTTTTGCACGACGATCTTGATGAGGAAGTCTACATGAAACCACCTCCTGGCTACCTATCCTCAAATGACAATCGAGTATGTCGGCTCTATAAATCTCTTTATGGATTGAAACAGGCATCTCGACAATGGTATGCTAAGTTTTCTACTGCAATTCTAAATTTTGGCTTTATCCAATCCAAGGCAGATTCATCTTTTTTTCTACATCACAAGGGCACTTTTTTCACTGCTTTACTCGTGCATGTGGATGATGTTATTATTGCAAGCAACAACAGCTCACACACTAAAGCCCTTAAGAAATATTTGGATACTTGTTTCATATTAAAGATCTTGGTCATCTAAATATTTCCTTGGATTAGAAGTTGCTCGATCCCCTGAAGGCATAGTCTCATCTCAACGTAAGTACACCTTGGATATTTTACAAGAGGCGGGTATGCTTGGAACCAAACATGTTCTCTTTCCCATGGAACATAATCACAAACTAGCAATAGATGATAGTGCACTTCTTGATGATCCTGGTGCTTATCGTCGCTTAGTTGGGAGACTAATCTATTTAACCATCACTCAACCAAAGATTTGCTACTCAGTCCATATATTCTTTCTCAATTTATGCATCAACCACGACATGGACATTGGGTAGTAGCCCTTCGAGACTTGCGCTACTTGAAATCTGCCCTTGATCAAGGTATCTTTCTTTCCTCCAAATCTGATTTCTGTCTCCAAACCTATTGTGATTCAGATTGGGCTGGTTGTCCTCTCACACGCCGTTCCATTATTGGTTATTTTGTTCTTCTGTGTTGTTCTCCATTTTCTTGGAAAACCAAGAAGCAAACAATTGTGTCTCGTTGTTCTGCTGAAGCTGAATATCGCTCCATGATAGTGAAATTACTTGTCTCTGTACTCTGCTTCATGATTTAACAATTCAACTTCCCATATGCCTGCTAACCTTTATTGTGACAATCGTGATGCCTTAAGTATTGCTGCAAATCCTGTTCATCATGAACGCACGAAACATATAGAAATTAACTGCCACTTCATTCGAGAATGCATCAAATATGGCTCCATCACTACATCACATGTCTCTTCACACCTCCTACTAGCTGACATCTTCACCAAGGCTCTCAGACATACTTAATTTCAATTTCTTGCTGGCAAGTTGGGCATTCGTAATCTCCATGCTCCAACTTGAGGGGGCGTATTAGAGGAAGTCAACGATTTCTTATTAATTGTTGATTTTCTATTGATTGTAAATATTTTAGTTTCCATGTTTCTGATCCTTGTTTGATTTGTACCTTTAATTTAGTCCCTTGATTTCAGAGCTGATTGGAGCTTCACCTTGTATAAATTATCATTCAACAGTAATGGAAAATATGTCAGTTTTGGCAGCCTCTCTTCATTTTGTTACTATTCAAACTTTTCAAGGTATTAGAGACAAGATCAGATGTAGTAATTTTGAGTGCACAAATTTGAAGTGAAGATAAAAAATGACGAAGAGAAGAAAAAAGAAATAACTCAAAGTGATATCATAATAAGTTAATAAGTTGACTAACCCTTTGTATAGTAAGTTCCAGACATAGTAATAACACCTGCAGCATGGTTATCAAGTTGGGTTGACCAAACAAACTCACCAGTTAATCTTTCAACAGCAATAACAATAGCAGGGCCAGAGATTCCAATGATAAGCAAATCATCTGCTATTGTTGGTGTTGCTCTTGCAACTGTCCAATTAACATTGAAAAGAAAATCGGTACCGTTAAGGCCGGTTAAGTCATGCAAGTTTTTCTGCCAAATGAGATATCCATCAGAAGCTTTGACAGCATAGATATGCCCATTCCAGCTTGTTGTTTTTGCTATCCATTCTTGGAGAATGGGGTGCCCAATATTGCTCTTTAGGGCCTTCTGTTCATATTTAATTGTCTAAACTCTAATTCCCTTGTTCCATTTTAATTGTCTAATTCTATTAAAATGACATATTTGTCCTGCTTTTGAACCACAAAAACTCATTAAATATGATAGTTGACAAGACTAAACTATAACCAATTAAATGTAAGGCAATTTGGTAAAATAAAGTAAATTTTGTATAAAATTTAGAAAAATAACTACTTTTCTTTAACAAATAAATTAGTTAAATTAGACAATTAAAAAAAAGATCAGAGGGAGTATTGTTTTATTCATTAGAAAATACAGTTCTTACATCAGAAATTTCTTAAAAACTCTCCCAACATTTTGGTAGAGTTTCAAAAGAATTTCTTATACCTCAAATTATAACAAAGACAAAAGTAAACATCAATATTTCATAGCTAATTAAGCCCATCGCTTCTTCAATGTAACCATGAGATCATGATTCATGTGAAGAATGATGCTTGGCCTAGGCTTGATTTGGTGATTGTTCACAACTTGGACGTCATAGTTGTGGATGATAGTTGACGTAATTGCCTTCATCCAAGTAAAAGCAAGATCTTTCGCTACACAAATTCGAGGCCCCGAGTTAAAGGCGAAGAACTTGTGCGCCGGTTCATGTTTAATTCCGCCGTCGTCGTTAATCCACCTCTCCGGCTTGAATTCATGGCAATCTTCGCCCCAGATTGATGTCATCCTTCCCATTGCATATGCGCACATTATAAGCCTTTCTCCTTGATTGACCTTATGCCCACTTGGAAGAGTATCGTTGTGAAGAGCAGCTGTTCTTGCTTCGAATGGAACCGGTGGGTATAGTCTTAATGTTTCGCATATAACTGCATGGAGATATACCATTTGATTCAACTCTTCAGCACCAAATCGTACCCATTTTAGTTCCCCAATATTCCCCGGAAAATATGTTTGTATTTCTTCTCGGATTCTTTTGACGACAATTGGATGCTTTGAAAGAATCCAAAAGAACCAACCGAGGGTTGTGCTTGTAGTGTCATGAGCAGCTAAGAGAAAAGCCAAAATGCTATCTCTCTTTAGTTTCTCACGAGTTGATGATGTTGGCACAACAAGATCATCTTTAACCCAAAAGAAATTTATTATATTGTGAAGGAAATCTTCGTCTTCTCTCAATATCTTTTCTTTCGCTGAAATGCATTCTGAAATCAAACGATGGAGAGATATGCAAGCCTTACTTAGTTTCTTCTCCCTTCCGAGACATAGCCATTTTTCTAACCTCCAAATACTCTCCGGGTGGAGGTGTCGAAAAAATATTGCTTCACAAGCATCAACTATGCCTTTTGAAAATATACTTTCATGGGAATCACAGGTTTGGAATGAACCGGTGGAATCATAGCCAAAGCTCATTGCAAAAGCAACATAAAAGATATGCTTTCCAAGTAGATGAATCAAGGCCACTGGTTCATGATTTTTGGAGACATGCTCAAGCATGGGAATCAATTGTTTCTCCATGCTATGTGCATAAATCTTGGGCATTAGCTCATGGAATTTTTGATGATTTAGGAACCCTTTCAAATTTCCTCTATAGTATTTCCACTCAGCAAAATCAAAATTGAACAAGGAATCTCCAAATATATCAAATCGCTTCCTCCACTCGGCCCCTTTGGGATATTTTGAGAACTTGGTGCTCATTATGTGCTGCACATTCGCCGGATCGCTTGTGAACAACAAATCCGTATTGGTAAACCAAGGACCTTTGAGAAGAAATGTGCCGCCGCCGCCTTCAAGAATTTCGGCAATCCAGTCAGGAAACCGGTGCAGGTTGCTAACAACCGTCGGTGACATCCCGATTATTGGCCAGTTCCTTGGAAGCTTTCTGCTTTTGTTGGAATAGAAATGAAGAATTACAATGAAAACGAGAATTGGCAACATCATAAACTCCAAACAAGTTGCCATTATGATTCTCAATCTCAACGGCTTGTGCACATAAAGCTATGAGTTATATATTTGCAAGAGGCTAAGAGACAAGATCAAATTAATGAAAAGAGTAATTTGTCTGTACAAGTTTGATAATAATTAGTTGGATGCTCTTGTTAAATATAGTGTTAACAATTTCTTTTAAGTTCGTGCTGACCCACTGTTCGGTTCCACTGAAAAAAAATATATAATATCTTTTTCCTGCCTTTCATTCATTCAATTCTTGGTTTGGAAAGAGGTGTATTTAAATAAAGGTGGCAAATTCTATTCAAAAATTCGAATCCGAACCCAACCTCAACCTGAGTGTTGAAAAAGTCAATTATCTTAGAGTGGTAATATCCCATATTGGTTTTGACATGACTACGTGTTTTATATATATAATGGACCTCTCCACCTATTGCCAATAAGTTTTAGGTTAGATGTTTAACATGGAATCAGAGCTCAGGTCTATTGCAAAAAAAAAAAAAACAACAATAAATGATTAAGCGAAAATTCCGAACCTGAAAATGGACCGAACTCGATGGTCCAAACTCAAATTTAACCTTATCTGAATTTAACCCGAACCTGAATTAACCATGCCCGAAATGAACCCAACCTAACATAAACTCGAATCTAAAAATGTCCCAAATCCAACCCAACCCGCCCGTTTGTCTGTCGATATATAGCTTTATTATATACATATATATAACTATACATGTGGCTCAATTCATTATCAATTCAAATTCCACATCTATTGAGATAGTTAGGTTGAAATTCACCTCACAGAAACTTCTAAATTATGGAGATCCCCGTTCTCAAGCTAATTAAGCTTTTCTTACCTCTCATACACTGAAAAATAATCTATATAAGGCATAAGTCCCATTTTGCCCCCTGAATTTATACAAGTTCGACGCTTTGCTCCATAAATTTCAATCTTGGACAAATTGCTCCCTAAATTATCAATTTCAGCCTCCGTTGTGCCCTCATTAACGGGCCGTTAGTTACGTGACCCCACGTGACTAATAGCGTCGTAATGGCGCTGATGTGACGTGCTACGTCGGACAGTTTACTACCTTTTTGCCCTCTTGTACGGTTTGGACATTTTGTCCTCTGAGTTTTAATTTTGGACGTTTTGTCCCCTAAACTCTCAATTTTGGACGCTGTAGTCCCTCTCAAACGTTTTGCCCCACCAATAGAATCGTCTTGTCCCGCAGTTTTTTATAATCATCCGCCCTGCCCCACTAAATATTTTTTTTTCCTATAAAATGTGTTTGATTAAATTTTAATTTAACAAATTATGTCATTTATTACACAATATTTTTTTATAATTGAAAATAATAAAATAGTATTGAAAATAACTGGATGAGATTGTAAGAAAATATCTACACCAACTACCAAATCAAATCCTCCTAGCAATTCAAACTCTAGCAATCCCACAACATCTAAACTACCTCCTGATACTTAGCTGATATATTTTGTATTTAAAATTCAAAGTTTAAATCTTGTAGATATGCTTACATCAAGTATATATTGTAAACATACAGATCAATGAAAGCAGTTTTGCCTCTCTTTACCACAATTTATCTTGTTTATAGAGATATATAAGAGTATAGATTTTTTCTTGGAGCCGTACTTGTATCAGAAGTACTAGTTTTCTTTTTAAGAGAATTAAAAGGACCATCTCATCATATTGCTATAAACAAACATTCCTAGAACTAGATACATCATTTCTTTCCATCTCTTTCATACACAAAAAGATCATAATTTTTTTTTGAAAGAACAAAAAGATCATAATTGTACTAGTTAAATATGCGAGCATTTCAGTTTAGTTCCTTATTTCTACCTCATCATTATGTATATATTCGAGCATTTGATTCAATGATAGTACATATTTAAAATTCAAATCCATCTTCTTTGAAATAAAAAAAAAAAAATTTGAGGGTGTATCAAAATATGGGTCAAATTTGATCCCCAATATATTCGGAAGTGTATATATCAAAAAGTTTTGAGATCATTCTCCGTCACTTTATTTAATATTAATATAACATGCAATTCTCATGATCTACTAGTTTATTTAGTTGATTTTTTTTTTTTTAGAAATGAGTTTATTAGTTGATTATTAGAACTAGCTAGGAAGAGATAATTTGGCAATTTAATTTTGGCTCTACTTAAAGCTATATAGTAAGGCTTTTTTTTTCTTTTTTTTTCTTTTTTGCATAAAAAGCTATATAATATAAGGCTTAGCATGGCCACGGGAACAATAATTTTGAAATCAATTGATTTTATAGAAAAAAAATTTTTTTGGACATGCTATATATAGTTTCCGAAACATATAGGGCCCTCATATATACTCGCATATGTCTATATATATGCCACCTCGTATAATTACCTCCAATAATCTTTTTATTATATAAAAAAATCCCTAAACATCTGGGATTTCTTTTCCCTGTATCTAAAAAATTAGTAGTTTCTTAAAAATAATTCTACTCTAGTAGAAATACTAACTAATTCATGTAACACGAGATGCTCTTTTGTGATTTTAAAAAAGAAAATATTATTTCAATGGCATATGGTCTGGTTGTTGAAAAGTTGATACATAATTAGAGTAACGCTAGCTGTCAAGTGGGTGACGAGTAAATAATTGGAATTATATCATGCTATATATGAGGAGTCAACTTGGTAGTTTCATCATTCGGTAGAAAGGCAAAGGTATAGGCAGATAGCCTAGCAAAGAGAGGAGTGGATCAAATATGATTCAGCTCAATTATTTTGGTTAATAAAGGGCAGTTTGCCTTTGATACAAAATTTTATAAGGTAAAAGCATGCCTTAAGTTTTACACATTTCTGATGGTATATATTTCAGTAGTTAAAATTGCTCCCAACGTCAAGCGAGGAATAATGTGAGATAAATTGATATTAGTAACATTAATTACCCTTCAAAAATATAATATATTTTAAATTAGGGTATATATACACATGCATCTATCTCACATTTTCCCTGTTAAGCATACACAATTGATATTTAGGAGTCGCCAATCGACACAGGCAAGGAGAAACGCCCTTGGCGATCGACCCATTTCTACTGCAAGGCCCATAGGCCTAGGCCAGCTGTCAGGACATGGCTACACATGATCTTAGAATGTGCGATCCAAGATTTGAGACCTAAGTTGTACAAACAACTTTATATAATTCAATGTAGAGAGGAATTTGAAGCAAATGATTCTTATTCTGGATTACATTATTTTTTGTGAGATATATAATTCAATACAAGGAACTGCCTGCGCATGCTACGCTGCGCTTGTGTCATAAGTTTTAAATATAAAAAAGTATGAGACATGATGCAATAACAATTGCAAAAGAACTTACATAAAAAAGGTAAAGTTATATTATTTCAAAAATTCTAATTCTGTGAACAGTATAAACACAATTGAGTAATTAATCTTGATAACATAGTAAGGGTACAAATTACAACTAAATATTTGGTTAGGCTCATCAATTCAAGAGATGAAGTTGTTGGATTAGGAAGTATCCAGATGCCACCATTAAAATTGTTTGGATCCACAGTGAGGGTTTGATGGTAGCCAATAGATATTCCAGTTGATCTACTTGAGCTGCAGCTTGCCTGGTCTCAATTATGAAAACTAATGAAGGCTTGTAGTTTCTAACATACTAACCTCCACTGAAGATGATGGATTCATGGGACAAGGGCAATAATAGCAGAGTTGAAAGCAGCTGGCATATCATTAGTATGAAAGAAATACTGAATGGCAGCTATAACATCCTTACCAATTATGTGCCAAGCATGTTTGAAGAAGTGAGCTGAATAACCATCGGATCCTGGTGCCTTGTTGCTGTTAATAGAGAAAAAAGCATCCTTTATTTCAAATCTTAGTACCATGACAGACTTTTGACCTATATCATATTGCACCATGGTGTATAAATGTGTCACAAAGATCATTGCTAATAGATTGAAAGTTTGTCTCCCTCATGTCATCAGTAGCAATCAGTGTGCCTTTATTGAAGGTAGACAGTTAGCTGATAACGTATTGATGGCCCAAGAATTAGTATGTGGTTACCATAAACCAAACTTAACCCCCCATTGTGCACTCAAGATAGATTTTCGAAAGGCTTTTGACTTTCTGCATTGGGGTTTTCTCACTAATGTGCTTACAGCTTTGGGCTTTCCTGTGAAATTTACCAATACTGCTTGCTTTTCTTCTCTGAAATTTTCTATAGCTTTGAATGGTGTATTGGTGGGATATTTCTCTAGCACCAGGGGTGTGAGACAAGTAGACCCTATTTCTCCTTATCTCTTTGTGATTGCCATGAATGTTTTTAAACTTCTTAATGCAGGCGTTTTATATGGGGTTTTTGGATATCACCCCAAATGGAAACAAGTTTAGCTGACTCACTTGTGTTTTGTGAATGATCTTCTTATTTTCTCTAAAGGAAATACTGAATCAGTTGAAGGGATCAAAAACTTGATACAACTCTTTTATACCTACTCAAGCCTCCAGCTCAATTGCTCCAAGAGTGAAATATTTTGCTCTGGTGTATCTCCTAATGATGTTGACACTATACAAGTGGACACTGGCTTCAAGATTGCACAACTGCCAGTGAGATACTTGGGTGTACCTCTAATCTCCAAGAGATTGAAAGCTAATGATTGCCAATCTCTGGTAGATAAAGTTACTCAAAGGATTAACAGCTGCTCCTCAAAGCATTTGTCTTATGGGGGGAGAAGACAACTGATCAAATCTGTCCTTTTTAGCATATGTAACTTCTGGTGTTAGAATTTCATCTTACCACAAGCTATCATAAAAAACTAAACCAACTATGCTCCAATTATTTCTGGAAAGCCAAGGAAGGGACAAGCAAGGGAGCACGAGTCAACTGGGATTTTATTTGTCACCCTAAATCTGAGGGTGAACTTGGTTTTAAGAGTCTCGAAATATGGAACAAGGCTTGTATCTTGAAGAACCTGTGGGCTGTTTATATGAAAGCAGGCTCCATATGGGTATCTTGGGTGCATCTTTACATTTTAAAGGGAAGATCTGTGATGGATATCCCTTCTCTACAACGTCCCTTGTCTACAACATTATAGCTGGAGCTTCAAGAAATTAATAAAGCTCAGAGCACTTTTGTTGGAGATTTGATCACAAGAAATAGCAGTTAGAGTTTTCCTAGTAACGTTTATAAAGCTGTTGTGGTGTATGATGTACTCAGTCCTAGGATGAGTAAGGTGAACTAGCAAAAGCTAATTTGGTATCAACTGCATATACCAAAACATTCCCTCATTTCTTGGATGGCCTTGGATAGGCTTCCCACTAAAGATAGACTAGCAGCTTGGATGTTTGTGGCTGGCTTCCAAGATGCTTTCTAATGAATTTGTGTCTTCTTGTTTCTTGACTTGTGTTTCTTGCACTGCTATATAGGTCCTGCAATGGCTTTGTCAACTATGCAATATCTCTTTCAATAAAATCGTTCCCAAAACAACTATATCAAAGGGATGGGGAAAAGGCTAACGATCAGGAACTTTTTTTTTTCCTGCAAAAAATTTAAGAATTTGGTTATTTGGGAAGAGGCGTTAGTTTAGACTCCGGCAAACGGCAGTCATCGTTTTCCAGAAAATATAATGGGCAGTTTTGACTTTACATAAAAACTACCCAATACACTCAAATGGAATTAATATTACCATTACACCAAACATTTATTACTTTCTCATATGCCACCAATTAATTTTATTTTAGATTTTGATACACTCAACTGGAATTTACCCTATTTTCTAGTACTTTTCTTCTTATTGTAATGCTGTGCCCTTGAGATAAGCAACAAACATATTGAATTCTCCGATGATCTTGTCGTCTATACCATTTCTCAGAAGTTGTTTAAAAGACAAGCAGGCAGCAATGAGTGCCAAAATTGCCAATGCCAATGGCCGCGAAACTGCCGAATGAAGCCGGAATTTGTTAGTCTCCACCAATTTTTTCTTCAAGAAGATCTCTATATCCACCAAAATTCCTTGCAAGACGAAGAACCAAGTGACTTCCCATGTCGGAAACTGGCGAGTAATATGATAATAAAGCACCTCGTGAATGAAGCCGGAGACGACAAAGGTTACGAAAACAGCGGGCAATGAGGACCATCGGGGTCCAATTATAGGCTTAAATAAACTTTTTACAGGGTCATATATGGTGGCACGAAACATATCTGAAGACCTACGGTTCCACCTACGGCCCCAAAAATTTTGCAATGAAGTTGAAAGTAAGGGTGCCTCGAACTGTGGCTCGATCTCAACGGCGCCGCCTAAAACTTGAGCGGGGATTGCACCAATGTTAAAGAGAAGTTGGATGACGAAGTAAGTGTGGAAAAAGTAAAGGATTAATAAGACATGTTGAGGGAAATATTGCTTGTAGTTATAAGAATAAAATAGCAATGCTAATAGGGCAGATTTATACGAAGCCTCTAAAATTGAACTAGGCACTAGTTTTGACAAGGTGGATTTTGATTTAGGTGGGTTTTCCTTGATTTTGAATGGGAAAGCAGCTTGGCAAAGAAAATCGAACAACGACGATGAGGACGAAGACGAAGATGATAAAGGGCCTTGATCGAAGGCGAATAAAAGGAGCTTAAAACCGCAAACCCAAAGGAGAACCCAGGCGGTCACACCGATATGAAAGCTATAGATGCTAAAGGGGATTAATAAAAGGATAATAACGACTGGGAAAACAGAGAGTAGCCTTAAGAATCCCTTCGGGATCTTGGCTGCAATGAAGTAACAATAGAGTATAGACACAACAGTCAAAACAATTAACCTTGGGAAATTGTTGAGCTCATCTCCTTCCATTCTTGTTTCCCAAGTTTAATTTTCTTCAGACAAGACAATGCAAGTACTCTTACAATTCTGCTAATGAATAAATTAAAGTATTATATGGCATGACACTATATATATATAGATATAGACATAAGAATATTTAAAATGTGTAGAGTCCTGGGAACCAGCTTTTATAATCTTTTCAAAAAAGATGTAGAGCATTCGGAACCAACCAAAAAGATTTTTTTTTTGTTAGTTAAATATAAGATATGTAGGTTGGGAGGGGAGACTATTGAATAATTGATGTTCACAACAAGAAAAAAAGAATAATAGATAAGTTAGATTAGAGGCATGAAGGTAGAATAATTCTAATTATTTCCTTGAGGATACTTGTCCAGTTATCCTTTAATACCTTATAATAAAAATAAACGAGGAGCACATGCCTTCTTTAAATACTTTAGATTTTAGATATTTAAAATTTGTATGTGTGTGCTGTATATTTTTAAGGGTTCAAATTCTATTAGGATGATCCTGAAAAGAGTGTTTTTAGGATTTTATTAAGATGGTGTCACCTAATCAAATTTGAATCATCATCAAATCCTAATTTACACCCTATCACACCTAATTAAATTTTTATTAATTATCTTAACCTTAGTTAAATAAGTTTTTGTTAAATAACTTATTTTTCTCATGACTCATAATTTGGATTTGTTCTAAACTAATTAAATTAATTTGCCACTAGTAAAGAAAAAAAATCTGTTTCACATCCAAAACCAATTTTAATGTGAAAAAAAAAGTTATGTTATAAGGTAAAAACAAAATTTATTTAAAAAATTTATTTAAAAAAGTCACATTGCAAGTAAAAAAAAAAGAAGTTAAAAATAAAATAAAATTTATTAATAAAATTATTCAATTTTAATTAAGGTTAAGATTAGGTTAAGGGAGTAATTAATAAAAAATTAATTAGATGTGGTCGGGTGTAATTTAAAATTTGATGATGATTCAATAAGTTGATTAAGTGGCACAATTCT
Organism: Corchorus capsularis; assembly: GCA_001974805.1. Taxonomy (NCBI): domain Eukaryota; kingdom Viridiplantae; phylum Streptophyta; class Magnoliopsida; order Malvales; family Malvaceae; genus Corchorus; species Corchorus capsularis. Next base: position 9,059 of record AWWV01010444.1, on the reverse strand, counting down.
AATAGAATTCTAAAATCACCCTTCTTAGAATCATCCTAATAGAATCTAAACCGCTCATGAAAAACTGACTCTGCTGTAATGGATGGCACCAAATGTCCAAATCTACCAATTCCAAATTCTTGTTACTATTGCGAATTTTAATCACTCTTTTAACTATTCATTTTCTTAACACCAAACAAACCGTGTTTTTCCCGTTGGATCAAATAAAATTTGGGGGATGGAGGCGAGGGGAGGTTTGCAATAATGGAAGATAAGATAATGCTTCATTTTCTTTTCTGCATCATTGAGCGTGAGAGTACTGTTTTTGGAGGATTAGCCATATTCCTTGGGAGATGAATATTATGGCTAACCAAGTTTGGAGGGAGAAGAGAATATCTCTAATAAGTGTTTCAAAGTCGCTACTTTTGTTAGGCCCACATATTGCTACTCTGGCTGCTTATCTTCATTTTCCTTTCTTGTGACTCGTTAAAAAAATCATCAATTTTGATGATTATCTGTTTATAAGAAATTAGACCAAGATAGACTAAGAAGGCGATGGAGATTAAAAAAAATGAGACTAATGGTGATCTTAACTAGGGTATTTAAAGTATTTATATTTGTTTGTAAGAAATTAGAAAATATGATTTAAAGCATTTATTTGTTTGTAAGAAATTAGAAAATATGATGTGGCAATGACATGATGAGGATGTGGCAAAAAATACAAGGGAATGAGAATTAATTTTAAAAGTACAATGGGTTGGGAAATATTTTTAAAAATGGAGAAGATTCTCTCCACTACTAAAAAAATAGTGGAGAGATCCACTAATTAATTTATGGCTCAGATGAATCCACGTTTCTCTTCCCATCTCAGTTCGAAAACGCATTGTTTGTTTTGCTTCACTCCACACCTTTTCCACCGTTTATCCAATTTCAGGCATCTTCTAAATTTGGCTTATTGCTCAATTATGGGCCTAACATTTGTCAAAATACTCAAATAAGAGACTGATCTTTTAATTTAGCCAAATAAGGGCCCAATGTTTGCCAAATTGCTCAAATAAGTGTCTAATCTTTTATTTTGGCCAAATAAGGGCCTAATATTTGCCAAAATGCTCAAATAAGGGCCTGATATCAAAAATTCTTACGCATCATCCAAACTGACGTCAAGCCCTTATTTGACCATTTTTGATAATGTTAGGCCCTTATTTGCCCAAATTAAAAGACCGATACCTTATTTAAGCATTTTCGATAACGTTAGGCCCTTATTCAGCCAAATTAAAAGATCGGACCCTTATTTGAGCATTTTGACAAACGTTATGCTCTTATTTAAGCAATTAGCCGATGAATTTTTTCTTTTAAATTGTCTTTGGATTTCCTTTCTAACTTTCCAAGTTAAAATTACACTGTTGAGAGTTCTTCTTGGACTCCCTGCATCTCGCGTCTGTTCTGTGATCTTCTCCCAATATTCCTTTTGTTGCTATCAAATATTCTTCATTTGTTTTTAATCCTTTCTTGCCACCATTGAAGAAGAAGAAGAGTGGCCGATAAAGCCCCCTTTATGTATATCTACAGGGAGTGAAGCAACCAATTTGAAAACTTGGCTAGAAATCTGTAAATAAACTTACAACACCTGCTCCGACTTGACAATCTGTAAAGCACCACAAACTTTGATTTATTTTAATTTTATTCCCATTGTGAGTGAACCACCATGAATACTTTTGACTCCATAAATAACTCCATTTTCCAGACTTAACTATGAAAGCAAACCTCCGTTCTTGAAATCTAATCAAATTTGAATATTTTATTACTTGAAAGATTGCCAGAAAAATTATTAGTCTTCGTACAAACAATTGTTAGATTTTGGATGTGAGGGTGAATCAAAGCTCGGTCATGGTGGGATTGGGGATGAATAGAGAGAAAAACAACCACTGTAAACTGTAAAAGATAATGCTATAGGAGAAGAGGATTATAAGCACAAAGTTGGTTAACAAGGAAACGATGGAAAACAGCGTTTAAAGTCATGAATTTGGGATGGATTTAAGGTGGATGACGTGGCTTTTTAGGAGCATCAGATTAGGGTCCAAGATCAGAGGACCTATCTACTGATTTCTAGCAGTTAAAAATCACAATGGTTTGGTCAAAAACTCATGTTTTTTAACATTTGTTTGTATTAATGGATATTAAATCTTGATTAATGCTGTGAAGATGAGGATTGCTTTTGAAAACTAATAGCCCACAAAAGTCCAAATAAAGCAAATTCAGCTAGAATAGCACATCTTTAAACAACTAGGATTGACCTTTTCGGGATGAATGCCATATCCTTTATTTTTTTTTTTGGGAAGTTTCTCCCTTGGTATGTTCCTATTAATTCTAGAGAAACATAATCAATTTTTTTGCCGTCTCAAAAAAAAAATGGAGAAGCTTTCTTTATTGTTTTATACACTAGTTGTCATCGAATTTTTCCTTGTTGCCAAGCAACTTGATCTCGTTCATGGCTCTCCAGAAGTTAAAATGTATGAACTGTACAAAGGAGCTCTGTATGTTACGTTCACCAACTGGGGTGCTTCTATTGTCTCTCTTAAGATCCCTGCCGGACGAGGTTTGTTTTTCTTGGTTTCTTTGAGTTTTCCCATTTTTTATTTTTCTAATTATTGTGATTTTTCTCTTCTATTTTGTTTTTCCTAATGGAAAATTAATAAACTTTTCAGGGGGATGGAGTAATATTGTTCTTGGATATGACGATGTCAAGGACTATATGGTAATTAATTCTGTCTTCAATTCTTGGATATTTTTCTTGCATTTTCATTTAGCTAATTTGCTTTGTGAAAGATTATTGAGATTCAATTCATCAAACTTGGTATATTTTTTTGCAGAATGACCCCACATCCTTTGGTGGGGTTGCTGGGAGGGTTACTAATCGAATCGGAGGTGCAAAATTTACTTTGAATGGAACCGAATATAAATTGAAGGCTAATGCAGGGGAAAACATGATTAATGGTAAATTAATTCTGATTTTTCACTGCAATATAATACTAACATATAACAAGTTACTAAAATTTTTTTTTCCATCTGTGTTGCAATTTAATGAACAATAGGTGGCGCCAAAGGATATGCCAATGTTATCTGGAATGTGGCAAAGTATAAGAATCGTGGTCGTCACCCTTACATTCAATTTACCTATGACAGCTATGATGGTGAAGAAGGTTATAGTTTCAATTTACATGTAATTCCTTAATTAATAGTTAATTATCTATATAATATATGATAATGTGTCTTGAAGAAAATTTCAATATTCCTGATCAGGATTTCCTGGTGGAGTGCAAGTTTCCGTTAAGTATACCCTTAGTACTGAGGAGGATAAAGAAGAGGAGTTTCAGTTGAGTGTAGTAATGAGGGCCAAGGCCATTAATAAGCCTACTCCTGTGAATTTAGCTTTGCATGCATTTTGGAACCTTAATGGCGATGACAGTGGTGATATCCTGTCTGAAAAAATCGTGATTTTCGCCTCCAATTACACCCCGGTTGACACCAAGCTTATTCCTACAGGCGAAATCGTTCCAGTAGAAGGAACCCCATATGATTTCTTAAACGTGGAACACCATACAATTGGAAGCAGGATCAATAAACTTGCTAATGGTTATGACATTAATTATGCGCTTGATGGTGCTCCAAATGAGATGAAATTAGTGGCTATTGTGAGGGATGACAACTCTGGAAGACTTATGCAGCTGCATTCAAATCAACCTGGTGTGCAGTTTTCTACGGTAAAGGATGTGAAACGAAATGGAGAAATCATCTATAAAGCTCATTCCGGACTGTGTTTGCAGACCCAAGGCTTCCCTGACTCTGTTAATCACCCCAACTTCCCCTCACAAATCATTGCCCCTGGAAAGGATTACAAACATTACATGATTTTCAGGTTTTCAGTGCTTAAACCTTAGAAACAATCAACTAACTTCCTTTTGGAAATTAGATGAAAAATTTTCCCCTGCCCCTTAGTGTGTTGTGGGACAATCTACCTCAATCCCATAGAGAGATGATATTCAACTTCATTCTGTACAGATGCAGAGTAGTAAGCCTAGTAGTGTGCCTATCAATTCTCCTATGGAAGGCCATGATATTGTTACTGAAATGTCTCACTAGTATCATAAAAAGTTGGAAGGCCCCTTCTACTCCTCATCTGTTTATTCCACGTCCATATTGTCATGAGGAATATTAGGAGTGGTATATGCCCTATAATACTACAATTCAAACAGACTTTACAAACTCTCTCATACATGAAAATTTCCCTTTTTTTAGGATGATAAAATAATCGGAAATTTCATTACAATCAATGTCTCTCCTTAAATATCCAATGAGAAATCACAAAAATAAAAATAAAAAAAAACCACATATAGTTTACATGCCAAGGGTGGATCTATGTAGTAGAATGAGCCGGCCGTCCCCAAAAAAATAAAATTGAAAAATCCCCCTAGTAGTATGTAAATTTAAAATGTATACATAAAAATTTCAAATTGCCCCCACAAAGTATAATTTTGCATAGAACAATTTATACTACTCCCTCAAAATTTGCATGTCAATTCTGATCCTATCATATGTAGTGAGACTTGAACTTGAGATCATAAGGTTTCAGCTAGCATGGCTCAATAATGCATTTTCCCTTTTCTTTTTCAATATAACTAGAGTGCTGGCTCACGCTCCGCAGCCGGGTTAAAAGAACATGGAAAGTGTCCAGCAGTATAAAACATACCACATCCATCGAAATTTCTCACCCAAATGTGCTACTGTTGATATTCAAGATTAGTTTGGCTCCTCTTGCAATATAGAGGATGGTTAATATCATAGTTATCCGGTTCGACTGTTCGAGCAAGTGAACCGAACATAAGATCGATCCGATTTTTTAATTGACCTACCAAAAACAATTTGAATTGCCGATTCATTAAATGAATCACTGAACCGTTCGATTTTTAATGAACCGTTTGAGTTGTGTAAAACATTTAATACCATTAATGAATTCATTTTGTTTGGAAAAAGAATGGGTCTTATGTTGAGTTTATGTCGAGCTTTTCACCAAAGTATAATGATTTCAAAACTTATTTCCCAAAGTATTATTGTTTTGAACTTATTTCCCATTCTATAATCTTTCTTGCCATGTCATTATTTATGTCATATTTTTTAATTTCTTAAAATGGAAATAAAAAAAAGAAATCAAACAAGAAAAAAAAACCAAACACCTGGCTGATTGATTTGGATGAACCTCGAACTTTCTTCTCAAACTCTCCTTCATCCTTGTTTCAAGTTTTGATAACAGAGGTAAGATTATTTTGTTCGATTAATTCATAGAAATATTAACAAATTAGACAGCCAATGATTTGAGTAATTAAGTAAAACATCGAATATAAACTTAAAATACCCAAAATTATGAATTCGTTTTAAATTAAAATCATATAAATTCAAAAGTAATTAACATGAAATATAGGGAAAAAAATTATTATCGGAATTATACGCCTCCCTTGCCGGTAACAAACTCTTTTATTACTTTTCAAATGTTTACAGCTTTCTAATCTTTTAATCGTTTCTAAATCCACCTTGAAAAAACCTGTAATCCGATACTCTGAATAACAATCTCATTTAGCCCTCAAATCTTTTCTCCCCCAAAATCATGTCTTTACCAGGTATAGATTGTGCCTTCTCCTCTTTGAAATAGGTGAGCATCAATGGATGGTTTATATGTTATGCTAGACTAGAAGATCTCATCACTATATGAAAAAGAGAAAAATATTGCAAGAGAATTTTGTTTTTCATTTTGTTTAGAAGATGCGTGGATCTTTGAGAACTGAGAAAGAAAGAGAATTTTCAACAGCCTTGAAAGCCATTGGCAAGAAAACTCATCTAATTAGGGTTTTGGTTTCTTAATTATCTGCATTTAGTTTTAACTTTTTCTTTTTATTTTGTTTTTATATTTATTTCAAAAATTAAAAAAATATGACATGGACAATGACATGGCAACAAATACGATAGAATGGGAAATAAGTTTAAAACTGTAGAATAATTCTTCCTGCCGAGAAATTATTAGGTGGGACGGACCCACCACGTCATCCATAGGACTAACCAATAGAATTTTGCCATGTCAAATTAACTCCTTAAATTTAGGCACGATTTTAGCCCAAGGTTTAGCCCCCTTTTAAAACAAACCCTATATAATGGGTAAGTCCCCAAATTTGAGATTTTATTGGAATAGGGTTTTAGAAAATTGATGAGTTGTTTTAATATTATTGGTTGGTCCCATGGATGACGTGGTGGGTCTGTCTCACCTAATAATTTCTCCTTCCTACCCCTCCATTTTGTCACATACAATCCTCCCTCCTGATGTGTCCATCACACGTTAGGCTACGTGTCTTCTCTCTTTTTTTTTAATTTTTTTATTCTTTTTATTAAGTTTAGCCTTAATTTCACTAAGTTTAGCCCCAAATTAAAATTTTATTTTTATTTTAAGGGTAAATTTCAAAATTAATGATTTATTGTTATAGGGTTTTAGAATTTAAATACAAAACTAATTTCACTAAGTTTAGCCCCAAATTAAATTTTTATTTTTATTTTAAGGGTAAATTCCATAATTATTAATATTGTTATAGGGTTTTAGAAATAAAATATATAACTAATTTCACTAAGTTTAGCCCAGATTAAAATTAAAATTTTATTTTAAGGGTTAGAAAAATTAAATTTATGAATGGTATATTGGAACCAATAAAATGATAACATGTGGCCTGACGTATGATGGACACATCAGGAGGGAACATTGTGTGTGACAAGATGGAGGGGCGTGTAGCAAAGTCCAAAACTGTATTATTCCGGGGGGTATTAATTCTATTAGAATGATCCTAAAATGTAAGGTTTTTAGGATTCCATTAGATTGATGACACATAATCCTTTCTTAATCTCATTCAATGACTACAAAGTTTTATTCTACACCATCTCTCACCATATCCACTCTTTAATCTTATTTCTATTCTTTTTTTTCCTAAAAATCTCTATTCTTTATCAAAAAAGAGAAAAAGTCCCCGAACACGAAAATGGAATACAATTTAAAAAACAAAACCAGTAGAAAAAAAAACTTTTCAATTTTCACGGTAACTACATGGACAATGAATTAAGAATTTTTTGTCATATCAAGAATTTATTTTTAAGAAGGAAAGTTTTTTTGTTTTTTTTTTCAATTTGGAGACATAAAATAAGGAAAATCAATTTCTACAATTAAGGGATTGGATTTGGTGAGGTAGTGTGTAAAGTTAATGTTAAATTTGACTAAAAATAGATTATGTGGCATCATTTGAATGGAATCCTAAAAGGTGGTGTTTTTAGGATCATCCTAATATAATTTAAACTCTATCATGGGAAATAAGTTTTGAAATCATTATACCTCGCTAAAAAACTCGCCTTATGTCATTTTCACAAAACTACCTTATTTACATATACATTTTTAATAATTAATTAAATGTACAAATCTTTTTTTTTTTTTGCAACAAATCGAATCTACAAATCAAAGTATAAAAAAAATTCAAAACCCAGAAAATTAAATACTAGAAAATTACGGTAAAAGATTTGAACTTAATCTTGACTAATTAAATTTGATTGAATTGTAAGAGTCCATTTTCATGGTGCCCATTTATTATATTTTTTTTTTGGTACATAAGAGTGGTCAAACCGCTTAGCTAACAATGACCCTAGGCCTTACAACACCCCGAATATCCTCTTCGATGAAACGATGAAGCACACCCGGCGGTTGATCCAGAACGGCAACATCAAAGGAACCATGATAGGCCCAACTAGCCAGATAATCCGCACACATGTTGGCTTCACGATAAACGTGAACTAAAGAGCATAGCCAATCTCGTTGAAGCAACTCACGACATCTCTGAATAACTGGTGACAAAGGATCCTGTAAAGTAGGAGGTTGTAGGATTTTGTTCACAACAACAAGAGAGTCAGATTCCACAATGATGAGTCTATGACCAGAATCCCAAGCAATCCGTAAACCATGATAAATAGCATACAGTTCAGCTTTCGAAATTTTCCCCCATCCAAGTTTACAAGTAAACCCGAAAAGCCACATACCATCCGAATCTCTACAAATACCACCTGCTGCAAGATCACCTGGATTCGTTCTAGCTGCTGCATCGATATTAATCTTAACATACCCTATCGGGGGCTTTAACCAACCAATAAGAGCAGTAGATCTACGATTAAAAAAGGGTAGATTTGACCTGAAACTACGAAACTCATGAATACTAGAAGAGATCATGAAAGAAGGATTATTAGGCCAAGTAAAATTAACCTCAAACAGCGAGCAATTACGCCATCTCCAAATATACCTGTAGACACCCAAATTTAGGTTCAGAATAGCCAATTCTTTTTCCTATTACTTGCACATCGCTGTTGGTTTGCTTTAACTTTAGAGCCAAACTTCTTTGAATCATCTTGGAGTCATTTGGGCTTTTCCATTTTTCTCTTTTATTTTGGACTCAAATTGGTGTTCAACATTACTCAAATGGATTAATGAAAATTAATTTGGGCCCAAGTAGGCCTAGATGGATTGTTATTACTCCATTGGGCATGTAGGCCTTACTTTGACCCAATGAGAAATGGAATTGGCAAAAGATGGGTTTGAGGAAGAATAAAAGAATTCTATTTTTACAGAACGTACCAAAATAATTTGTGTTTACAATTTGCATTAAAAAGAATTGAAAACTACAAAGAGTGAATGTGTGGGTTTCTTTTGTCTTTCAATAATTTCCTCAAAAGAGGGCACAGTTCTTGTGCCCAAAAATTGTAACGCAAACCTTCCTCCTTATTCAGCGAGTTATTCCATGAAGATGCGTCATGTCCTTACTTATCTTCTTTTTCAGCACCTAAATTGCCCTTTTGACTTGACCTACAAAAGAATCACATGCTCATTTATTAGTAACCATTTCCCATCGCATCTATATATAGCATCTTCCATACATCATTATCATTGTCATTCAGCATACACATTGCGCCAAACCACCTTGCATTCTATTTAGCTGTCACAGCCACACTCCATC
>AWWV01010442.1:0-67498 GCA_001974805.1 Corchorus capsularis | reverse complement strand
CATGAGGAGCCCAAAAAGAGAACAAAAAATAAACGGGAAGTCCCCAACATTCCTATTTCAAAATCCAAAACCTGTTTTTGCTTGTTTATTTGCTTAATTTCAAAAAATTAATAAAGGGGTCCAATGGCATGAAAATACTTAAGGATAGAGACAACCCATAATAGAAACCCGCAGTTAATTCTAAGCTAGTCAGTGTCGTCTTTTGACGGGCATCGTGGGGGTGCTAATCCTTCCCCACGCGTACCCGACTCCCGAACCTTTAAGACTCTGGTTAGAAGACCGTTTTTTAGGTTTAGTGTTACCTTCGCCAAGCTTAGGTTAACGTTAGACTTAATAATCTGATAGGTGGCTAATCACACCTAGGTTAAAAAAGATTAGTAGCGACTCCATAGCTTTAGTTAGTTTTTAAGTCGTTCAGTGGTAGGGTTCGGACACACCCGGACCCAGACGTTGCGGCAATACCAACATACGAAGCTAAACAACACAGGCCAAGGAACTTGAGAGTCCACCAAGAATTTACTTAAAGCAAAATTGTAACACAACCAGTCATTTAAGTTCAAAGAATTAAAACGAACCAACCGGGCACCATGTAACCAACGGGACCAAATTGATTGAGACGTGGCACAATCTCTAAGAACATGAAGAACAGACTCGTCAGCATCCCCACATCTAGGACAAGTTGCAACATGAGTAATCTGTCTACGGAAACAGGCCAATCTAGTGAGAAGACGATCATGTCGGACCAACCAGAGAAAATGCTTCACCCTAGGCGGAACATCCATTTTCCAAAGTTTCTCCCAACCAAGATCACCAATAGACTCATTAGCAAGTAACTTATAGGCAGACGAAACTGAAAACAAACCATCCGACGAGCCTAACCAATAGTTCCGATCCATCTCCCCATGAGAAGGTAAAACAAGAGATAATTCCTCGCGAATATTAATTGGAAGGAATTGAAGTTTATCCTAGTCCCAACCCAATGGAGAGATATAATCTGCAACCAACTCCGTTTGCATTTGAGATGAAACCTCAATATCACATCTATCCGCCAAAGCCACATCTCCCAACCATTTATCCCTCCAAAAGGATGTAGTAAGACCATCACCAACAAGTCTTGCACTGCCCTGGAGAACAAGATTCCTGGCCGAGTGAATACTGCGCCAGGTATGAAAAGAACATTGAGACATGGTGGAGCAAACAAAACTCTGGCCCTTAAGGTATTTCGCTCTTAAGACTCGCGCCCATAAGCTAGGATCTCCATTGTCCAACTTCCAACCCATTTTAGCCAACAAAGCCTGATTCATAAGTCCAAGTTTCCGGAAACCCAAACCACCAGAGCTCTTAGACCGACAAACCGAATCCCACTTAACAAGCGGTACCTTCTTCTTTTCTGCAGTGGAGCCCCAGAGGAAATCCCTATTAAGCGAATCAATCTGTTTAGTAACAGAACTAGGCAATTTGGAAGTTTGCATGGTATATACAGGGATTGTACTTGTAACAGATTGTACAAGAGTTGCCCTGCCTGCAAGAGATAAACAATTCGCCTTCCAAGATGCCAAACGCTTCTTCACCCTATCAACAAGATGATCATAAGTGTGGCGAGAGACCCTACGATGGTGTAACGGAACTCCCAAATAGCGCCCCAAATCATCACAGAAGGACATACCAGTTTGAGCAACAATACTACTCACCAATTGTGGAGGAACATTTGGTGAAGTATAAACAAGAGACTTCGCAAAATTGATCTTCTGACCAAAAAAGGAGCAGAAAAGATTCAAACAATCAACCATGACTTTACACTGTGCAGTAGAAGCTTCCTCGAGTAAAATAAGATCATCTGCAAAGAAAACATGTGATAAAGAAGGCTCCCTTCGGGTCATAGAAATTGGTTTCCAAGATCCCAAATCCACAGTTGAATCAATCATATCAGATAATTTTTGCAAACAGCGGCTTAAATCTTCCTCAAACTGCCCCGTTAAAAAAACATTCTTCACAAAGCTACAAACTGAATCTTGCACAACCCCCCCCCCCCCCCAATTAGCTTGGTAAAAAGCTACTTGAAAACCATCAGGGCCGGGAGATTTATAAGGAGCCATAGACTTCAAGGCACTATAAATCTCATCATCTTGAGGAATATGAGATAAGAGCATAACCTGATCATCATTCAAAGGCATGCGAATGCTAGGACAAAGGTTTACAAAATTACCATTTATCTTTTTTGCTTGATAGACCAACTTAAAATGGGTAAGAACAATCTGTTTAATAACCTCCGAGTCAACAATCCATTCACCGTCATCACCCTTCAAAGTTGAGATCTTGTTACGAATTCCTACGTATCAATGTTGTTGTATGAAAGAATTTAGTATTCCGATCACCAAATTGTACCCAATTGGAGCGTGATTTTTGAAACCATAACATCTCCTCTTGTGAAAGCACCAAATTATACTCCGCAGTTAAATCCTTTTCCAACTGATACAAAAAGGGATTCGGCCTAGTTTCAAGGGCACACTGTACACCTCCCAAACGAGCCATCAAAAGGCGTTTATCCTTTAAGAATTCGTTTTAATAATATATATATATATATATATAAATTATAATAGTATTAAATTTTGGTTTTAATTGTAGTTTGCAAATATATTTGTAACTTTATATTACTCATTTCTTATAAATAGAGTAGTATTTTTTTAATTCTTAAATTTTAAATTATTTTAAATAATATTTTCAATGTCATATAATTTATTATAAATATTATTAAGAGCTTGAACGGTTCAATGTCTGATCCGGTTCTGATAACTATAGTTATTATATTTGACATAATGAAAGCATGGTAACTTAGACTGTAATGTTACGAAAAGTGACTTTCATTGATCACCTAGATGGTACAGTAATGATTTTGCAGGATCATATCGATCTGAGGGGAGAAAAAAAAGGGGAAAACATGGAAAGTGAGATAGTACTTAGTAGTTAAGGATTACACAAAACACAAATAGAGAAATAGGAAAGATTGTACTAAGTAAGGGAAAATGTGGTGATCAATGTGATTGAGGGTCACTCTTTTTCAGTCATCTTTTGGTTGTCTGTCCACTGCCTGGAACTCAGCTTGTAGGCTGAAAGGACCCTTCCTTTCAAACTTCTGTAAATGTCCCCATGTCTGTTGCAACAGATTTGTCGTATTCTTCCATTAGTATCAATCAGATGTCTCTCCTTGTACACTCTAACATCCAATGAAATTTCAAAAAAAAAAAAAAAAAACCACATTACCTTAACAAAGTTCACAAAGGGATACAAATCCCGCATAAAAAAGGCACAAAACCCAAATGTAGTGTTTACATGCCAAGGGTGGATCTATGTACTAATGAGCGGCCCATCCCCCAAAAATAAAATTTAAAAATCCCCTTAGTAGTATGTAAATTTAAAATGTACTAATCATCACTTTCACGTGCCTTGCACGTGATTCAATATGTTTAAATTAAATGAAAATTAAAGCATAAACATATTACTAATTTTATCGTAAAGAAGCATATTATTATAGCTGGTAAAATTCTACTTGAACACGGGTATCTGACACGAACGCCTGAAACCAAACCTTATTCAACCTGATTCGATCAAAAAATCCGCTCAATCTGAAAACCGAAATAACCCGACCTCAAATCCTTAATGACCCTAACCTGAATCGACCCGAATCCGATCAACCCGAGAGATTAATCTGAAATTACCCGAATTGGGATTAATTATATTTAAATAACCCGAATCCGAAAAGAATTGAACCTGAAAATCGGAGGCTCAAACTCAAAATTATCTGAACCATATGACCCGAAACCGAAAAAGGCCTGAACTAAAATTGACACAAACCCAAATGACCTGACATTTGAGCGATTTGAATCCAAACCAACCTAAAACCGAAAATTAACCGAACCCTTATAACCCAAAATTTCCTCAACCCGAAAATAACCTAACCAAAATCCAACCCGACCAACCCATTTGTATATACATTGGATTTTACTATCAAAATAACAAAAGAAATTATCCCACACAAAACAAAGTAAAATAGCAAATTTAAACCCAGAGTAAGGGTTACATTTATCTAGCAAAAAAGTTAATTATAAATCAAATAAAATAATTGCACGTTAAGGAAGTAATAAATTTTAATCATAATACATTAAATTATCAAATAGAAACAGGTCAATCACAATAACATTTTAAATTAAAATGGTAAAAAAATAATTATAAAATATTGAATTTAATTAAATGAAAATAGAGTTTTTAGTAGAATAAAACTGTATATTAAAAACTTTAATATATCCAATTTTTATTGAAAAATAGTAAAATAGTAAAAATAAAGAAATTATAAAGATATTAGATTTAATTGAATAAAAATAGAGCTTTAATAGTACACTAAACTATCAAATAGAAATAAGTCAATCACAATAATCTTTTAAATGAAAATGGTAAAAATAAAATAATTATAAAATATTAAATTTAATTAAATGAAAATAGAGTTTTAATAGAATAAAATTGTATATTAAAAATTTTAATATATCCAATTTTTATTGAAAAATAGTAAAATGATAAAAATAAAGAAATTATAAAGATATTAGATTTAATTGAATAAAAATAGAGTTTTTAGTAGAATAAATCTACAATAGTTTAAGTAAGGGCATTTAAGAAATATATTCAAAAAAATAAGGATATAATGGTTGATTCAAAAGTTTTATAAAACTCGTAATTTTATATATAGTATAGATACATAAAAATTTGGCCCACAAATTATATGCAATGAGACTTTAACCTGACATCATAAGGTTTCAGCTAGTATGGTTGAATGATGCATTTTCCCTTTTCTTTTTCTATATAAATTCTTGAAAAATTAAACAGTTTGAATTGAAAATCCAAATGGGCCATGTGTTATTGCATAATCCAAAGGGAAGTGGGTGGCGTGGCGGCTTGCGTTGCGTAAATAATGGAATATGATGAGCTGGAAATTGAAATTTTAAATCAAGCCTTAAGGCTTAAATGCATCTGCAACATTTTGAGAAAAATAGTAATCTCTCTATTTTCTGCCATTGAATTCATGACTGTCACCTCAGTCACCTAATCTTAGAAACTGAGGTTACATTAAAAATTTTAAAACAATTAATTCATTTATTAGCAATTGGGCAACACCAACATGTGTTAATTTTAGCAAGCTCAAAGTTTTTCAGAAGATGATCAGATGGACGTGGATGCATGTCTCTTTAATTATTGCTTTTAATTAATCCATCAATTCAATATAGTATACTCAATAATTGCTGAACATGAACAACTACTAAGTACTCCATGCATTGTTCTAAAATATAGAAAGACATCAGTTCATGCATTGTTCTTTTTTTTTCTGCAACAAAATTTGGTTGAGATTGATTGAAGAAAATGCTAACTTGAGAGCCTGAATTATGCAAATACTAATCTTTTTCTAATGATGACAATGAGCATATAGTATTCAATTTCCAAGTGTGCATAGCTTTAATGGGATAAATAGCCATTGAACTTTAATTTGAGACAGAATCTTAGTAAATATATAACTAGTTGGTCGGAAACTCACCTAGTCACCATCTATTATACATTAATGACTAAGATCCTAAAACAATATGAGATCGATTAAAAACTTTTCTAATTAAGTTAATTAAGGTTGATTGAGTTGTTAAGGCCTTGTATTGTAATTGAAAGATTTGGAGTTCGAGTCTTGTCAATAATTCTCAAAAGACCTGTAAAATAGACGGAAGGACTAAAACATTTTCACCAAAAAAATGAAGAACTTTTTCACTAAGTTACGAAACCATATATGCAAATTATCAACTAAACAAAAACAACCACTTCAAGTCCGTCAGTATCTGGCTCTACACAAAATCAGAGGTGAAAAGTCCGTAACTGGGAAACTTCATTTAGCTATTCAAATTGCAGAATATAGTAGTATTCATTTCGTATAAGTATTATATATAATCGAAGTAGGGGACCCTGATTTTGGACTATGAAAAATATATACCATTGAAAACTGCACCTTTCACAAAGTCAACAGTTCAACGGTAAGAACCCAAAGATGCTGAACTGATTATAAGAACAACCAAATTGCTCTGTATCTTTTATTTAAAAAATTTACTAATTAAAATCTTTTTGTTTTGTTTTGGTGCTTAATAAGATAAGAACCCAAACTCTCTGCTATATATTAACTTATTCCTATAAATACCTTAGAAATTAATACTCATCTGCCTTGTCTAATTGCCTTGAAGAACATGGCTAAGAAAATATCTTTTTTGTTTTCTTTGCTCCTTATTGTTGCTTTTGCCATTGCCAATGGCTCTGCAACAAAGGAGATGGTGGAGTTATATGAGCTGAAGCTAGGAAATATGACTGTTAAGTTGACCAACTGGGGTGCAACTATTGTTTCAGTTATCCTCCCTGATAAATATGGTGAGTTTCTCTTTAACTGAAATTTTTGCATTGAAAATTATATAATAAAACCTCAAGAATTCTATTGTTCTGTTTCAGTTTCAAGTTTCTTCTTGAATCACTTGAAGTTTAAAATATAAGTACTTTTAGGTGGATTTTTATGTGATATAAAATTAATTGTCTTAATAATGGTGGATGTTAATTCTTCTTATGACATTCATTTCTCTTTGTTCTTCTGAAATTTTTCAGGTAAATTGGGTGATATTGCTCTGGGATATGATTCAGTCAGGGAATATATGGTAAGTTGTTTACATGTCTTTGTTTTCAGATTTTGCTTTGAAATGAAAATTAAATGCAAATAAATAAATACTAGTATTTAGTAATTTTCTTTGGAGAGATATCCACATGATTTCTATCTATTTTTCTAAGCACACATGCTAAAGTAGGTCCTCATACAGCTGGATTTTCCCATATGATCTGTTCATAAAAATACATTTTTCCTTTTGAAGAATCTGGGCCGAGTTAGACTATATTTTGATGCTGTATGTCAACCATGATGCATTATTAAAACATAAAATCTGCAGGATCTTTTATTTTAGTATTACTTTTCTCTTTTCATTTGTTTGGCTTGTTAACTTCTTTCATTTAAGATTCTAAAATGAACTTACCTCTCAATGATAATTTCCAAAATGCCACATCCATTTCGGGTTATTAATAATCGTAAATTCAACTTTGTAGTAATCGGCTTAATACCCAAATTAGTCCCTTAATTATCTATTTTGGGACAAATTGACCCCTTAACTTTTTTTGTGATAAATTTGCCCTTAACTTTTAAAAACGAGACAAATTAGCTCTTTTCTGACGGAGCGTTTAACGTCCGGAAGGTGAGGACACGTCTAAATTCCGGTTAAGGCGATTCTAGCTGCATTTGA
Source organism: Corchorus capsularis (assembly GCA_001974805.1). Classification (NCBI taxonomy): domain Eukaryota; kingdom Viridiplantae; phylum Streptophyta; class Magnoliopsida; order Malvales; family Malvaceae; genus Corchorus; species Corchorus capsularis. Next base: position 60,143 of record AWWV01010442.1, on the reverse strand, counting down.
AAGATCTCGACAAGAAGAATCGGATGGTCAGGGAGGTGAGACGAAAAAAAAAAACAATCGAAAACTTTCAGATTTCGAGTCAAATTTAAAAGTTTGACTAGAAGGTGCGGTCTTATTCGGCGTTAAAACGTGCTGAATTTCCGCTATATCACTATTTGAAGGGTGCTAGATCTACTGATTGTGGAGGTGAGAAAAAATAACAAAGAAAATGAAGCGAATAAGACCGATATCCCTTAGAGATTGACATATCATAAATTTATGTCGTTTCGATGCCAGTAGACTGGCATTGCTTATTTTCTTTATTATCGTTTCTCACCTTCGCAACGACTAGATCTGACATCCATCAGAGAGTGACATATAGTGACATATTAGAAATCCAGTCCGTTCCGACTCCGAATAAGACCGTACTTTCCAGTCAAAGTTTTAAATTTAACCCGAGATCTGAAATTTTTCGATTGCTTAGTTTTCTCACCTCCCTGACCATCATATTCTTCTCGTCGAGATCTTTCAAACACCGCTATGATTGCCTTAATCGGAAGTCAAACACACCCTCACCTTCCGGACGTTAAACGCTCCGTCAGAAAAGAACTAATTTGTCTCGTTTTTAAAAATTAAGACGCCAATTTGTTCCAAAAAAAAAATTAATGGGGCCAATTTGTCCCAAAATAGATAGTTAAGGGGCTAATTTGGATATTAAACCCTTTGTAATCTATGTTTTGGACCTTAATCTTTGTTTTTATATGAAACTTACCGCAAGATTGCTCTTCTGACATTTTATGATCTGTGAAAGTGAAAACTTGTTAATATTCCATACATATAATACTGCATAAATTTAATCTTATAATTATTTTAAAAAAATTTTCCATTTTCATAAGATATTTGTTATCGTCATTCTTACATGATATTGATAGACTTGCGGTTGCGGTACCAACAAAAAAAAAGAAAAAAAAAGATGATAGACTTAAAATTGATTCAAAAACAGAAAGATAATTTTGAGGGGTCAATCTTTTCCTTTGAAAATTGCATATGGGGCTTGTATTGGTTGAAATAGGATAAAACTTTGACCAGAAATCCATTTTTCTTAATATTTCCTCCCTAATTAATGCATATTTGACCAGAAGTTTTCATATATGGTAATACTGATGATAATCAATTTTCTTAGTACTCTAATTATTTCGAGGGCTTGAGCTATTTAAAAGTGATCATTTCACACTTCAGTTCAACTTCGTGATTTTTAAACAATTTCTCCCGGATGCAGACGTGTCATACCTAAAATATTGGCTAAATGATTGTTTCCCCTTAAACTATAGGGTTTTGGACGTTTTGCCCCTATTGCGGACATTTTGTCCTCTAAACTAATTTAATTTATTTTGAGCCTCTATGTCCCTTCCATCACAAAATGATTAACGGACCTTTGACAGTGTTGTAAATGTAATTAACCTTAGAATGACACATGAACTTTCAAAATTTAATCATTTTATGATTTATCCTCCAAACTTTTAAAATCTTAATAATGTTTTGCCCTCAAAATCTAAATTACACATGGCAAGTCCACGTTACTTGGTCCAAGGGAAAATTACCTATTTTGTAACGTAGGAAATTTTCTTTTCTTGTTAGACAATGTTCTAACTTTATCTTGAACATGGGAAATTTGATTTTAATTTTTTTAATTGTTTGACTTTTTTTTTTTACTTTAATTGTTTGATTTAATACTATAGTTATAGAGATCATGATCAAGTTCGAACAATCCTGCCCACTATATTCAATATTCATAAGTAACTATATTTTTGCAGAATGATACTTCCTACGTCGGTTCCATTGTTGGAAGATTTGCTAACCGAATTGCAGGCGCTCAATTTACTTTGAATGGAGTTCACTATAAACTGGTTCCTAATGAAGGCAAAAACATGCTTCATGGTAATATTAATTCCTCCTTTCCATCATTACGATTTTTTAATTAGGTGTCGTTTGGCATGTTTCGGTTTTTTTTTTTTCACTTTTGTTTTTGTTTCGTTATCAATGTTTTTAAAAATAAAAATACATTTGGATACATAAATTTGTTGTGTTTTAATTCCGTTCTTATATTATGTTGTCATTTAATTAAAACGAAACAAAACATTGTTTTAGGTGGACCTATCGGATTCAGTGATGTTGTCTGGAGAGTGAGGAAGTATAAAAAAGATGGTCATTCTCCTAGAATTGTCTTCTCATATGACAGCTTCGATGGCGAAGAAGGTTAGATTTCTTTCTTTTCTTTTCTTTTTTTCTTATTTTTAGAAGATACAATATTCATATCTCAATATTACAATGCTTGATAATTTTATATATAACTAAGAATCTAAATAAGAAACCACCAAACAAATTATAGCTAAACTAAAATCAACATATATACACTGAGACTTGAACTCTGGATCTCAATATCCAACCACGTTAACTAATAGTTATACCTATCAGTTGATCAGCTGATAACTCAGGTGCTGGTTTACTTTTATCTTAGTATGCTTTTTGTATTACGTTTGTAACATTTTAGTATGCTTTTGAATTTCAGTTCTAATTTTGATTAATATGAATTCGATCTTTAATTCATTAATCCTTGTATATTAATTATCAGGATTTCCGGGTGATGTCAAACTCTACGTGTCCTACACCCTACTCTATGGCAACAAATTGGCTGTTAAAATGAAAGCCGAAGCTCTAAACAAAGCAACTCCAGTGAATTTAGCCCAACACACATACTGGAACCTTGGTAACCACAACAGTGGCAATATCCTTTCCCAAGAAGTTCAGATTTTTGCTTCCCACTACACCCCTGTCGATAGCGAGCATATTCCCACTGGCGAATTCGAATGTGTAGAAGGAACTCCATATGATTTCCTCCAACCCCACACCGTTGGAAGCAGAATCTACAAACTTCCTAATGGTTACGACATCAATTACGTGCTCGATGGCGATCTTGGGAAGATGAAGAAAGTGGCTGTGGTGAAGGATAACAAGTCTGGAAGAGTTATGGAGCTCTCCACAAATCAGCCTGGTGTGCAATTCTATACAGCAAACTTCCTCAAGAATGTTAAGGGAAAAGGGGGATACGTTTACCAGCCTCATGGAGCTTTATGTTTGGAGACTCAAGGTTTCCCTGACGCCGTCAATCACCCCAACTTCCCTTCCACTATTATTTATCCCGGCAAGGACTACAAGCATGTTATGGTGTTCAAATTTTCTATTTCATCATAGATTAGATCAATAATTAGCTGGGTTACGTTCTAAACCAATATTTAAATGAAACAGATCACAGCTATCTTTTTCTTGTTTGAATGTTCCTGTGGTAACAATAAGAATTTACTTATTAGTGCATGTACTCATATTTGACATTCCAAGTATTTAGAAGTGTCATTTGAAATGTATGATATATGAAAAAGGCTAAATAGCCGATGTGCCCCCTGAACTTTGTCAATTTCGAACAGATTGTCTCCTGAACTTTAAATTGTATCACTTTCTACCTTAAATTTAGAAATTTAGACCAATTTACTCCCTTGAATTTGGAAATTTAAGCCGATTTACCCCCGACATGATGGCATGACTAACGGATCCATTAAGACCCACCGGAATTGCTAACATGGTCAACTTTTGCTTATGTGGCATTTCCATGTCGGCGCTCATGTGGGACCCACCATATTATTTTGGTTCATGGTGTTGATGAGGAAATGCCACGTCAACAAAAGTTAGGCACATCAACAAATCAGGTGGGACTTAATGACGTCTGACACGTCAAGGTGGTCATTGTCCTAATTTTCAAAATTTAAGGAGGAAAGTGGCACAATTTATAACTCAGGGAACAGTCTATCCATAGTTATTAAACCTGATCGGAGAGCGACCCGCTCGAGACTCCAGGTCACGAGTTAGACGATTCAACCGTCGGGTCAATCGGGTTAATGCGGGTTAATAAATAATATATTTTTAATATTTTATAAATTTTATATTTATTACTTTTATAACTAAATTACTAAATCTAATCTATAATATTATTACAATATGATATAAATGGAAATAGATATATTTTAACATATAAAACTATAAAAAAAGGAATTTATTTCCACGAACTATTAATTATCCAACCATAAGATATGTTAATTTAAATAAATAAAGTATGGTAGATGTAAAAAAATAACGTTAAGACTTTTTGTTGTTTTATTTATTTATTTTTAATATTTATTATTTAATTTGTAATATTATCCTTAATATATCTATTTAAAAATTGAAAAAATGGATTTAAATTTAATTTTTTAATGAAAAACATTAACCCACCGAGTCACTTAAAACCTGACCAGGTCACCGGGTTTCAACGTGTCATTTGCCCAAATGGTCCAATCATTAACCCAGCATGATTCAACCTCCAGGTCAACCGGTCCGTCCGCTGGGCCGGATCGGGTTTAATAACTATGAATCTATCCTAAATTTGCAAAGTTTAGGGGTCAAAGTGGCTATTCAACCATAATACAATTCTCTATCAGTGGAGATTAGCGGAATACATGTATAGTTAAAAAGTTGACATGTGTCCTTCTTAGGAATAATTTTGAGTATTAAATACATAAGTTAATTATGGGCTAAATGCCCAAAATCCCCCCTGAAGTATCACAAAAAGAACACTGCCCCCTAATCTTTTTTTGTCCAACTTTTGCCCCCTGAAGTATGAAATAAGGATACTTTGCCCCCTGCCGTAACAAAATTCAGTCAAGTGTGCGCACGTGACTGACGGGTCTGTTAACTCGAGGTTTTTTTTGCTAACGTGGAATTTCCATGCAGCCAAAATATGCGCCCTACTTGGAATTTTATCAAATTTTGAATTGTATAAAAGGTTGACGTGGGACCCAGTGTTAATTGACTTGGAAATTGCACGTTAACAGACAATCTCAAGTTAACAGACACATTAATCACTTGCACTTAAGTGACTAAATTCTGTTAAAGCAAGAGGTAAAATGTCCTTATTTCATATTTTAGGGGGCAAAGTTGGACAAAAATAAGATTAGGGGGTATAGTGTCATTTTTGTGATACTTTTGGGGGATTTTAGGCATTAATCCGTTAATTATGAGGTGGATATATGATCAACTATTTAACTTGAGTCTTAAAACCATCCAATAAATAGCTTGAGCTGTTCTTGGTCGTGATGTGGCTTCTAGTATGGATCGGATTCCACTTTGGAATATTATTTGGAAGGCAAGGGTCTACCCTAAGGTAGAGTTTTTCATTTGGCGGCTTGTTAAAGGAATTCTCCCTGTTCGAACAATTTTGCAACAAAAAGGATTGCTACTGGAGATTGAATGTCCAGTATGTGGAAATGAAGAGGGAATCATTGAAGCATGTGTTTTTTCATTGTGCGTTTAGCAGAGCTATTTGGGAATTACAATGTCCATGGATGTTGATTTGCTACAGGGATTGGGCTGAAAGAGATGATGTGTGGTAAAGAATATTTCAGAAGGCAATCCAATTAGGCTCTATTGATCGTGTGTTTTTAACTTGCTAGATGATTTGGTTCAACAGAAACAAATGTGTACATGAAGCTTCATGTAATGTTCCTCAGGCTATTTCGAATCGTATTGATTGGCATTTGCAGCAAGTATCTCAAGATGTCTCAATGCAAGATGTGAGGGAGATTGATCGAGGACCTATACGATGGCAGCCACCACCACCAGGGGTTATTAAAATTAACATGGATGCAGCTTTTGAAGGCGAGGTGAATGTTGCAGGACTAGCAGTGGTTATGCGCAACAATGAAGGAGATGTTTTATGCTGTAGAACGATGGTACATCGATTTATTTTGAGTCCTCTTTATGCAGAAATTATGGCGATTAAAATGGGAATTCAATTGGCTATAGATGAGGGTATTAAGAATTTTTTTTTTTGGTTAACGGTATTAAGAATTGCATTATTGAGAGTGATTGCCTTGTTGCTATTTCAATGATTAATAGCCAAGATTATTGTTATTGGGAGGGCGCTTGTATTATTAAGGATATTGGATGTTAGTTAGTTTCTTTGATAACATTTCTTTTGTACATGTTAAGAGAGATGCTAATGCTTGTGCTCATAGGTTAGTAAGATTTGCTTGGTCAAACTTTGTTATTTGTGTGCGGTACAGGTTTTTGCCACCTGATATTTGTAATCCGGATGTTTTTTAAATCAATCAGATTATTTCTAAAAAAAAAACCATCCAATAAATTTTTTTTGGATAGAAAAACCATCCAATAATGATTGATTGTATATGTGTATCAAATGATTATATTATTATTATTATTATTATTATTATTATTATTATTATTATATATTTAAAAATAAAAACGATAACCATTGAAGGATAAGGTCCTATTACCAACAAGGGGTTGGATCAAGTGGTAAGCGGCTTGTTCCAGCTTAAGCAGGTTTCGGGTTCGAGACCTAGCGTACGCAGCTGCCCCTGTTGGGAGACTCACCCACCATAACCAGGTTCGCGACGCGGGTCGGATTCGGATTAGTTAGGACCAAACCCTGGATACCGGATGGGATAAAAAAAAAAGAAGGATAAGGTCCTATTTAAGTATGCAATCACCCTACCCTTAAAAAAAATATGGAATCACCCACAATCATTCAATCAATAAAAGCAAAACTTACCTTTTATGTAATGGCTTTATATCCATTTTGATCCTTAAACTATTCTAAAAGTGATAATATGACCCTATAATATATTTATTTGAGACAATTTCACTCCTATAGTTCGATTTTTTTTTTATCAATGTAACTATTGGAGCTGACTTGACATAACGTAACATGTCCACATTTCAGTGTTTGGTTAAGCTAAGTCAACTCCAAGAGCTATATATATTGTTTGAAAAAATGGAAGTATACGAATAAAATTGTTCTAAAAAAAAATTAAAGGACCAAATTAACTTTTTAAATAGTTTGGAGGACACAATGGATATTAAACCTTTATTAATGCTGAATACGGTCAAATTGGGACGCCCAAATTTTGGACTATTAAGATTTATTTATAGTATTTAAGAAATGAGGATTGCTTGAAAACTGATGGCCCACAAAAGTCCAAATAAAGCAATTCAGCTAGAAGACCGCTTAAGCACATCTAAAAACAACTAGGATTGACCTTTTTGGGATGAATGACATATCCTTTCTTTTAGCTTCCTGTCTTTTTGTGTTAATCCAAACTTAGATGTTTCCCACTTCATATGTTCCTATAAATTCACGAGGAAACCAGAAAACTTAAACACTTATCTGTTCTCTCAATTGGGTTGTTCAAAAAAAAAAAATGGAGAAGCGTTCTTTACTGTTTTATACACTACTTGTAATCGATTTCTTCCTTGTTACCAAGCAACTTGATTTCGTTCATGGCTCTCCACCAAAGGAGGCTCCAGAAGTTAAAATATATGAACTGAAGAGAGGAAATATGTCTGTTAAGTTCACCAACTGGGGTGCTTCTATTGTCTCTCTTGTTCTCCCTGACAAACATGGTTTGTTTTTTTTTTCTTGGTTTCTTTGAGTTTTCCCATTTTTCTTATTGATCTTCAGGGTGGATTTTTCTCTTCTATTTTGTTTTTCTTAATGGAAAATTAATAAATTTCTCTCCTTTCCTGTTGATTTCAGGGAAATTGGGTGATATTGTTCTTGGATATGACTCTGTCAAGGACTATATGGTAATTAATTCTGTCTTCAATTTCTTCATTTTTGCAGTATTTTCTTGCATTTTCATCTTTGTGAATGGAGGAAAACCACAAAAAGAAACAAGCAGAACGTTTTTTACATTATTGTCTCTTTTTTCTCTCTGAACAACTGGATTAATGGAGTTGAAACTTGTAACGGTTAAGTATTATGAGTGATAATTAGACAAAATGTTACAGCTGGATTTGCTTTGAAAAATACTATACTTTTTGTTTTTCCTTCCTTATTTTATTGCAGAATCTGACCAAATTATGACCAATGTTTTGGATTTATCAGCTTTGATTATTCCTTAACTAATTAATGGTAAATGACAATGACATTGCACCATTGGGGCAGAGATTTTATTATTATTTTTATTAGTGTATTGTAATTTTTAATCCATTGGCTTAATGATGCAATGAATAATAATCTTCTGTCTGTCATTTTCTGCAATCTGCATGACTTGATTCTACATCCATCTTATACAATTTCTTCAGGGGGTAAAATTTACAGAATCCCAGTTTAATCTTCTTGCATATTCATGTTTTACATTGTAGAGATTGTTGGCAGATACAGATTCAGAAAGTTAATTAAAATTATCAATATTTCCTTTTATAAATGCAAAATATGGGATCACCCTGCTTTTAACATTAGTTATTTCACTTATGTGCCTACTTAAAAGATGAACTACTTATCACCCTCTAGCCCAAGGATAATTTGAAGATGAGAGGGTTTGGATTTGCTTCCTCTCTTTCCTATTTTGCAGTGGTGATTAATATGTTCAAAGACTTTGTTTACTATGTTCAGCCCTGGTATGGTACTGAGTATAAAGTAACTGTGTGTAGCTTTACATAGAGTTGTTTAAGATGTCATTTCTTCAATTTTCTCCTCTCCATTTAGGTTTCAAAGTCTCAAACTTGGTATATATTTTTGCAGAATGACACCACATACTTTGGTGGGGTTGTTGGAAGGGTTGCTAATCGAATCGGAGGTGCAAAATTTACTTTGGATGGAACTGAATATAAATTGAAGGCTAATGAAGGGAAAAACATGCTTCATGGTAAATTAATTCTTCATTGTTACCTTAATTTTACTGATTTTTGCACTGCAATATAATACTTTTTTTTTCCGTCTGTGTTGCAATTTAATGAACAATAGGTGGCCCCAAAGGATTTAGTGATGTTATCTGGAATGTGAAGAGGTATAAGAATGATGGTCATCACCCTTCCATTCGTTTTAGCTATGACAGCTATGATGGTGAAGAAGGTTAGTGCATGAGTATTGTAGTTTCAATTTATATATGTTCCTTAATATAGTTAATTAGCCTTCCACTTACAAATCAATTTATCTATATGATAATGTCTCTGGAAGAAGATTGATAGGTGTGATATATTAGATTGGTTGTATATCCTCAGGATTTCCTGGTGAACTCCAAGTTTCGGTGATCTATACCCTTTTTAAAAGCGAAGAGGGGTATGACTTGAGTGTGGCAATGAGAGCCAAGGCCATCAAAAAGCCAACTCCTGTGAATTTAGCTCAGCATACATATTGGAACCTTGGTAACCATGACAGTGGTGATATCCTGTCTCAAAGTATCTTGATTTACGCAGCCAATTACACCCCAGTTGACAGCCAGCTTATTCCCACAGGCGAAATCGTTCGAGCACACGGAACCCCATATGATTTCTTATACTGTCATGCAGATGAATTCATAATTGGAAGCAGGATCAAAGAACTTGCTAAGGGTTATGACATTAACTATGTCCTTGATGGTTCTCGAAAGAAGATGGATATAGCAGCTTCTGTGAGGGATTTCAAGACTGGAAGAATGATGGGGGTGCATACAAATCAACCTGGTCTGCAGTTTTATACAGGAAACATGATAAAGGATGTCAAAGGAAAAGGAGGATTCATCTATAAAGCTCATGCTGGACTGTGTTTGGAGACCCAAGGCTTCCCTGACTCTGTTAATCACCCCAACTTCCCCTCACAAATCATTTCCCCTGGAAAGCCTTACAGACATAACATGCTTTTCAGGTTTTCAATTTTCAATTGATCAAACTGGCAGAAAGTACTAAAAGCTAGGTCCTCCACTTTCCTCATTCATTTTGCTAACGCTCCCCCCTTTGACCAAAAGATGGTGCATGGGGGGAGCCTTAGAAATAATCATCTTCCTTTTGGAAAGATGAGAAATTTTCCCTTTTTTTTTTTTGTCTTCCTTCTGTTCTTTGTACATAGTGAGACTGTGAGTGAGGGGGAAGCCTAGGATTTAACTTAGGACTTTTATGAACTCCCCAAGTCTCTTTGACCTCTAGGTCTAATGTATCAGTTTTTACCAAATAAGACATGAATAATAGTTATCTGATTCAATTATGCATGGTGCAGTAATAGTCCTAATTTTGGCAATTCAAAAGAAATCAGATATGTTTTACCTGTTGTCTTGAAAAAAAAAATATGAATTTACCTGTCAAAATTAGAGAATAATAATGGGTAGGGAAATTGTTTGAAATAAGAAATTATTTACCATCAAAATAAGAAGGCACTGATATTATGATATATACACTAATTTGGCATACTAAAGCATATGCACAACTCCTTCAAATTTGATAGGATGAAACATTTTATTTTAGTAAAGATTAAAAAAGTAGTAACATGAATACATTTTCTTCTTCTTGAATTTCTTTAGAACAGTGTATTTAATGAAAAACATTTGTTAAAATAATATGTTAATTAACCTTTAAAAGTAAATAACCTTGAATCTCAAATAACTTTGGATCAGAAATGTCCAATGCTGTTGACAAATTATTAGTGCTTCAAATTATACAGTGTATCAAATTATTTACCCATGTACTTATATTTCCTTTTTTTTTTTTTTTAAGATTGAAAAATCTAACAAAATTGAAGTCTATTATAAATAAATAAAAAATGAAGTAGCCCACAGGCCACAAGCCCCAAACCCAACCCAAAAGAATGGAAGTCCTGATGAGTGATGTCCAACTTCCGAACTCCAAATCAAAAGTCAATTATAATCACTCAAAAACAGAGGCCAGACCAGAGCCAGGGCCAGGGGTTCAAAACTTTAAACGGCGATGGCTTCAGTGTCCTCTGTTTCTGCCCCTCTTGTCAGAATCCCAACTCAGCTCCCCTGTTTCAGGTTCTTCCATTACTTCATAAAGGCTTTGAAATAACATATCTTTATCTTCACTGAGCTTTGTGCAAATTATTTGAGTTCTGTTCAGTGAGTTGCTCAATTCACCGTATTTGAACTGATTAATAATGCAGATAAAGTTGGAAACTTTGCAGATTAAATCATAGCAAGGTTCAGCCTTTTAGAAGATTTAGAGAAACTAAGAAAACCCATTTGAGTATTAATTCAAGTGTTGTTAGAATGTGTGCTCTTGCTGTTTCTGATTCACCGGTATCCACTTCATTGTATGAGCAATCGAAGAGGGTGTGGATATGGACTGAAAATAGTCAAGTAATGACTGCTGCTGTGGAACGAGGATGGAACACTTTCATTTTTACTTCAGAGAATCAAGAACTTGCCAATCAATGGTCAGGTAATGTGATTTAAACTTATCATCCTTTTCCTTTCTTGAATTTTTGCATTAAAATTGAAATCAAGTGTTTATTACTGTTACATATATTGATTTGTAGTTGTACACTCGGTCATAGCAGTTGTGAATTATAATGCTTTCTTTCTAGATATATCTATGTTTAAACCTCAAAACATAAAATTGTAATCATAACCTATGTATGTATGTTGGTCTTCTAGGAAATGGGGTTTCAATTTTTCATTAATGTTAGTTAAAATTCTTTAAAAGAGGGGGAAAAAAGCTAATGAGAGAGTGATTCTTTTATGCATACATGTTTAAAACATAAAATCAGTGAGATTTACTTGCGTGGGTTTCAATAAAACATATATGGTTTGTCCGATAGATGGTTGTATGCTTGTATCTAACTTTCGGGGGGTTATTGATTGTTGAACAGCAATTGCATTCATTGATCCTCTTATTATCAAAGAGGGAGGGATTTTCAATAGTGTTGGCAAAAGAGTTGCTACAATTTTTGAGGTTTCAACTCCAGCAGAATTAAAGAAGCTGCAGCCTGGGGATGAGCATGTGGGGAATGTTGTTATTGATTTACTGGACTGGCAGGTAGATTAAGTTGTAATCTCAGATATGATGTCTTTAATGTGTAGTCTCTGACCATCACTTCAATCTACTCCATAAGTTATAGATATATTTCTGATGGATTTGGTTGTTTCATACTAGATAGAATGGCTTGACCACACAATTTATAGTTTGGAGCCATTGTAGCAATTGTGATAGCTCACCAAACCATATAAGCATGAGTGATAAAAAAAGTTGCAATAATACCTAGCTCCCTCAAGTGGTTAGGGTGGCATGAGATATGGGTAGACACCCTAGTTTCAAGTTGTGGTGCTTCAACTTGTACCAAAAAGGAAAAACTCGTAGCCTTACCTTGAGATTTTTCTACATGGTTATGATTGATAAGTTATACTACATAAGATTGGTAAAATAAGGAGTAAGAATGCAGGTCTCCCCTTTCCAAGCTTCTGTCCAAGTAATTTCTTTCAACCCCATGGGCAGTCTACTTGTTTGCATGTGTTAGGATATCTCTTGCTTGTTGCGGTTAGCTAAAATTTTGTTATACTTATTTTGTCAGATTGAATACTCTGAAAATATAGCCAAGCAAATACTTAAAAAATTGCATTGCGTTAAAGTGATAATCTTCTTCATCTTTTTAGGTTATACCTGCAGAAAATATTGTGGCAGAGTTCCAAGGCAGTCAAACAACTGTTTTTGCTGTCTCAAAATCTACTGCTGAGGCACAACTCTTCCTTGAGGTACCTCACGCCTCATGTTACCTTAAATCAAGCACAGAAAATGCAACTGCATTGTTTGTACTTTGTAGAACATTTGTTTTCCTCATAGTCAACTTGGCTTTTAATTTCTTTTTCATACCTGTAACGATCCTTTACTTTTTGCCTCTCTCTTCAAAGGCCTTGGAGCATGGGTTGGGTGGGGTTGTTTTAAAAGCTGAGGATGTCCAAGCTGTCCTTAACTTGAAGGTAATTTGTACTAGGTCGGAATTCTTGTTTGATCAAAGATTGTTCCTAAACTGGAAGGTAATTTGTACTAGGTCAGAATTCTTGTTTGATAAAAAATTGTTCCTAAACATGCTTTAAACTATCAGGAGTATTTTGACAGAAGGAATGAAGTGCATAACAGACTGAGCTTGTCAAAAGCCACTGTAACTCGAGTTCATGCAGTTGGAATGGGTGATCGAGTTTGTGTGGATCTTTGTAGCCTTATGAGACCTGGTGAGGGACTCCTGGTATGCGCTCTCTATATAGTATACTATTTCTTGGGGTTTATTGCTGATATGACAATGATGTTGCCATTCTTAAAGTTGATGTACTCTTCAACAGGTTGGATCATTTGCTAGGGGACTTTTTCTTGTTCACTCAGAATGTTTGGAGTCCAACTACATTGCCAGTAGACCTTTCAGAGTGAATGCAGTAAGTTTTGCCTCCATATTTGAGTATAATTATAAAAGAGATATTTTTAGTTTAAACAATTCCCAAAAATTTCACAGCAGAAAGGGATCTCTCCTTTATCTCACAGATGTGCACTTATTTTGCTTCTTTTTTCTTTTGCTTACTGCTCTGTCTCCTACTTTGGCAGTAATCTCGGAAATCTTCCATATCTTCTCACCAATACACAATCTTTTCTTCATTGTCTTCTGACGTATACAGAGGCTTATTCATACGTCAATATTGTATAGTGTTCTTTCTGTAATGCAAATTCTTTAAAGAAATATCTCATTGAATATGCAGGGGCCTGTCCATGCCTATGTTGCTGTCCCTGGAGGTAAAACTAGCTACCTTTCTGAATTGAAAGCAGGTAAAGAGGTAATTGTGGTTGATCAAGAAGGAAAACTGCGGACAGCAGTGGTAGGTCGTGTTAAGATTGAGACCAGACCACTTATCCTTGTGGAAGCAAAGGTTTGTATATTACTTTTTTTTTTTTTTTTGCTACATTTTGTATATCACATGATACATGACAATTCCATAACAATTCTATGTGCTTCTAAACTTCTTTCAAAATTCACTGGTCATCTAAAATTGACCAAAAAAAAAAGTTTACACTTACATTTAGAAAATCTTAACTTCTCACCCATTTAACATATGTTATATCTGCACTCTTTGATACTCCAGGTTCTTAAACATTAGAATGCTTCTATTAAACTCTATATTCTGAATTCTAAACGTACTTTATACTTGTGCTGCAGATAGATTCGAATGATCAAACCGTCTACAGCATCCTTTTACAAAATGCAGAGACAGTTGCTTTGATTTGTCCACATGAAGGTTGTTCTGATTGTCGTTAGTTTTTTTTTTTTTTTTTTTTTTTTGGTGGTTTTGGATGTTACTAACCCTACCGATTGACACTTTGGCCACACCTATTCACAGGTAAATTAATGAAGAAGACTGTGATTCCTGTTACCTCACTGAAAGCCGGGGATGAAGTTTTGCTAAGACTGCAAGGTGGAGCTAGGCATACTGGAATAGAGATTCAAGAATTCATTGTTGAAAATTGAACCAGACAATGTCATTTTGAAATTTGTTGATTTCCTGGATTGTTTTCATCCAGTTTAAGGCCTTTGACATGCTTGCAATGGACAAAAGGGTTTTTGCATTTTGACTACCGGGGAAATGCTTGTATCTATCAATTAGTTTAAAAATTACTTGTAGGCAATATTATTTTCAGTATATATTCACGTGTAATGTGTTTGATGAAACTTGGGTGACCTCATTGGAAGTGCAAAAATAAAGAAAAAAAAAATTGAAACTCATCCATTTGCAATGATTAACTAGCAAGTGAATGCATGGTTCCCATTTCCATGACTGAGGCAATATTTTTCTTTTGGGTACATAAACTCTCGAAATTTTGCTGCTCAAATTTTGTCAATGTAGAAAATGTTGGTTAAAAACGGTGTTCCATATCTAATCGGTAATAGCATGTTACTAATATTCCATATATTAAGGTATTCCGGTTGGTGACATCTGGTTAATTCCACCTTATGAACGTAACTTCCTCGTCAAAAAGAGGAGGAAGAAGAAGAAGAAAAGGTTGATAATTTACTCTCTTAGCATATGACCAATATTGTTTGCAAATACCATAGTAAGTAGACATTGCGTAGTAAATAATGTACCAAAAAATTTTACCAAAAAAACCTTACCAAATATTGAGCATTTTGTTTATAAACTTTGTATGCAAGTTAAAGTTTTTTTCCCTTAGTAATAATTGTTAGCAAAGGTGATTGATAAAAAGACAAGAAGAGAAGAAGAAAGAAGACACAAAGATTTAAATGGTTCGGCAATCAAGGCCTACATCCACTGTAAGTTCCATCAAACTCATTTCTTTCTTATTTTTATGCAATACAAGGACAGAGTTCTTATAGTGATGAACTCCAACAACTAGTAGCATTTTCAAGAGAGAGAAGGAGAGATTAAGATGCTTAACAGCTAGTTTTATTAAGGCAGTTATGTGAGAATTTGAAAATTCTTAGTAATTTGGTACTGCATTAATTATTCAATAGCTATAATTCTGTCTTTAATATTCTTCAACACTCCACCTCAAGTAGGTGCTAGGATATCCACAGCTCCTAACTTGTGCATAATTTCTTCTAACTTGATTCGAGGTAGACCTTTGGTGAACACTAACATAAGGAGTATGAATGACTTTGCTTTTTATCCTTTCTCGAATGAAATGACAATCCACTTCTATATGCTTAGTTCTTTCATGAAATACTCGATTAGAAACAATGTAGGTAGCTGCCTGATTATCACAGTATAAAGGAACTGAATTTGGTAAATCAAATCCTAAATCCTTAAGCAAGGCTTTTATCCAAATAATTTGATAATTTCACATGTAGCAGCAGCCATGGCTCTATATTCAGCTTCTGCACTTGATTTCTAGCCACTACACTTTGTTTTTTACTTTTCCATGTGACTAAATTTTCTCCAACAAACATGCAGTAACTTGAAGTAGACCTTCTATCAGTTATACTTCCAGCCCAGTTTGCATGTGCATACCCCTTAAGATCAATTTTGTTGTTCCTTTTCATGAGAATTCCTTTTCCTGGAGTAGTCTTAAGATATCTAAGAATCCTATATACTGCTTGCAGATGTCGAGGAGCATACATGAATTGACTTACTAAACTTACAGCATATGTTATATCTGGTCTAGTGATATTAAGATAAATCAACTTACCTACTAGTCTTTGAAAGCTTTCTTTGCTCTCTAACAGTTCACCATCAGTGTTGTTTAGTTTGCTACTGTAGTCCACTAGTGTGTCTATTGTCTTTGCCCCAAGCTTCCCTATTTCTTTTAACAAATCCAGAATATATTTTCTTTGAGACAAGTGAATACCTTTGAATGTGTCACCTCAATTCCTAGAAAATACTTAAGTTTCCTAAGGTCTTTAATATCAAAATTATGTTGAAGTATCTTCTTTAACTTGTCAATTTCCTCCTGGTTATTACCAGTAATTATGATATCATTAACATACACAAAAACTGCAGTGATGAATGAGTCTTTGCGTCTGATGAATAAAGATGAATCCCCAAAACAGCCCTTGAATCCATATTTCTCAAGTGCATTACTCAATTTTATGAACTAAGTCATTGGAGATTGCTTCAGACCATAGATGGATTTCTTAAGCCTATAGACTTTTCCATCTTTCTTTTCATCCGAATGTCTTGGAGGCAGATCCATATACACTTCTTCTTCAAGATTTCCATGTAAAAAGGCATTTTTTACATTCATTTGACTTAGTGACCAGTTCAGATTAGCTGCAATAGATAAAAGAACTCTAACAGTATTCATCTTTGCCACAGGATCGCAAAAGTCTCCTTGTAGTCTATACCATATGTTTGAGTGTAACCCTTAGCAACTAATCTGGCCTTTTGTCTTTCTGTGTCACCATTGTTTTTTTACTTTGTCTTGTAGATCCACTTATATCCCACTGGTTTCTTCCCTTTTGGTAATTTCACAATATCCCAAGTGTCATTCTTGTTTAGTTTCTGAAATTTCCCTTTTTGATTGGTAGACTCTTGATAGGTTTTTGTGTTGGTTGTACATCTCTTTGACAGCATCCCACAGTTCCTTTGAGTTCTCCTTGAAGGCGAAATTTTCAACAAGTTTTAGCTCCATTGAATTGAGCAGCAATGACATGACTTGTTGATCTTGACATAGTCATTCTTTATATTTGTCATCATCATCATCTGATGGAGACTTCTTTCCAGTGATGAATCCAAGTTTAGATTGACCTCCAAGAGCCAATGTTGCAGCTCTTGACTAGGTGATGTAATTGCTTCCCGAGAGAAGAATAGTAGTGAGTCTGAGATTTGAATTTTGGTTAACCTGCTCTGATGACATGTTGTTGATTGCAGATAAAAAGTTACAGCAAAGGTGATTGATAAAAAGACAAGAAGAGAAGAAGAAAGATTACACAAAGATTTAAGTGGTTTGGCAATCAAGGCCTACATCCACTGTAAGTTCCATCGGACTCATTTCTTTTTTATTTTTATGCAATACAAGGACAGAGTTCTTATAGAGATGAACTCCAACAGCTAGTAGCATCATCAAGAGAGAGAAGGAGAGATTAAGATGCTTAACAACTAGTTTAAATTAAGGCAGTTAGGTGAGAATTTGAAAATGCTTAGTAACTTAGTACTGCATTAATTGTTCAACATCTATAATTTTTCCTTTAATATTCTTCAACAATAATGAAACTCTTCGTGTGAATGGATAACAAAATGCTCGCGAAGCACCCGAGTTGTTAGCTCAACTGGTAGTTCCACCATGCCTAGACCGTAAGGTCCTAGGTTCAAGTCTCACGAAATGTGAGTTTAGTTTGTAATTTGTTTATTTGCGTATAGTTTATTTATGGTAGTTTCTTAATTTGAGTTGAATTCTCATTTAGATGTTTGGGTATATAGAGATTTCTTCGGATGGTAATGAGATTTCACTTGTACTCCCTAAAAAAAAAAATCAAAATGCTAGCGAATTCCAATCTAATGAACCCTAATTTATCTAAACAACAGTCAAGTTCCTATCATCCTCTGTATATGTATAGTCAACCTTAAAACCCAATAAGAAAATAATTAAAACAACAAAATCTATTATTGAACATCGAATTCTCCTGCTGTAGCTATAATAATAATAATAATTAATTAACAGTAATTATAACTAAAATTAAAAACATGTATTTAAAATTTTGATCTTGTGCTGCTAGCTAAAAATTAATGACAAGAAAGATCCATCATTATACTCTAGACTAGATCATATCAACCAGACTGGTCTTGCCAAAGCAAGATATTTTAGTGGCTGGAAACTCCTCTCTTTCATGTCAAAGACGCCTGAATCATGCCCACCATACTTGTATGACTCCCAATTATCATCTGTGAAGTAAATGCAATTCCATTTAAATCCCTTTAAAGTTTGAGTTGATAAGCAATTGACTCGTTCTGCCCCAAGAAAATAACACAATCTTCTATGTTTCCCACACGCCTACATTTGCCATCCCAATTCAATAATCGCACCTCAAAGTTGTTCTGGTATAGGAATAGGAATTATAGAGAGTAGCGACATATCTATACTATATAAAAGTAAAAGTTTTGTAAAACTTTTGAATCAACCATTATACCCTTATTTTTCTAACATATTTCTAAAACTACCATTAAACAATATATTTTCAGTTTTTAACACATCTTATTTGGATTCAAAGTACTATTACATAAATTTGGATTTGGTTAAATTTAATTTTCTTAACATACCTTATCTGATTAAATTACCTTCCTAGATGAAATTCTACATTGGATAAACTTTTAACAATAACACTAGCAAGATTAAAATTATTATTAAATTTGTTATAGTTCTACTTCTTTGTATCATTTTTGTTATTAGTATATAAGTTGTTACTCATCATTATTATTAAACATATAACATTAATTCACGTACGTGAAACCTAAAACTTGGTGAGTTATTTCTCTCTCTCCTCCTCTAGCTTTTTCTCTTTAATATTCTAAATCTACATTTGATGAAATTTGATTTGGTTTACATGCATAGCTCTCTTTTTTTTAATTGCTGCAGTGGTAAAAAAATTTGGTCTATGAAATTTTTGTTTATTTTTCATTTAATTTCATTGTTTTTAATCCGACGAATTTCCTTTCTGATTATGGGCAAAACTTAATTTTATCTCTTTCGACATCATCATCATATTTTAGTTATTCTGTTTTTATTGTATTGATTGGTATATCGTCTCATCTCATACTAATTGGAGTACTAAATATAATAATTACTATTGTTATTAATTATTATTATCAATATATATATTCCAACAATATAATTTGTTAATTATAACGTCTCATCTCATATTAATTAGATTATTAAATATAATAATTACTATTACTATTATTATCACGATGGGTCACGTGCAATGCACGTGCAATGCACATGAAAGTGAATACAAGTAGATAGAAAGAGATATATTCCCTTGCACACATATACTCACACTATTAAGAAAGAACAGGTTACCAGGAACTTCTAAACTCACAGCCACTGTTCATTTTCTTGATGATTGATTACTTCAACCCCCACAACATGAAAATGAAAAAGAGCAGCGCGGTGAGCATTTACTCAATGGAAGGGTTGGCCAGCACTGCTAGGTTTTGGTGATCGGTGAGGATGATTATTATTATATGGAGAGACCTGTGGACCATTAGGGCTGGAGAAAGTCCTTGTAGGTTGTCCACTCCTTATCGGTAATCCTGCCTGCACCCTACCGCCAGTTCTAGATTTTGAAGTGGATCCCATGCGTTCTATTTGCATGGCCTGAAATTAAGAAGAAATACAAGCCATATCCTTGAGATTTGGCAGAGGTTTTAGGATTTCAACAACTTCATTCATTAGAGGTTTGGTTTTCGAATCACGGCTAAGGTAGTGAGCAGCAAACTGAATTGCTTTCTGAGCACCTTTTATGGAGAAGTGTCTTTCAAGGCGGGGATCTATAAGTAGGTAAAATCTCCGTCTATCTGCAACCCAAGGTCGAGCCCATTCCACCAGGTTATGTTCCCCATTTGGTCGGTTTTTGTCCATGGATCTTCGGTCTCTCAACATTTCAAGTAGAACCACCCGGAGCTATAGACATCACTCTTTGATGTAAAATGCCTGGAAAAATATGGTTTTCATTATTAGATGTAAAAAAGGCCTGAATTACGTATTCACTCAATGCAAACCACAAATTTATGCTGTGATTCACATTTAACAGCAAAATAACAAGACCACAAACCACAAACAAATGCCAATGTACATAAACGAGCTGCAAACAGTTAAATGTTAAGTTAGAGATGGATTTCGTTTCAAGCACTTAGAGATAAAAACAAATGGGTTAGCAATAACATTTTCATGTACATAGCCTAGAAACATAAGCACATGCGCAGGCAAATACGTTGTTAGTTGTTGTAGCAGTAGCTTGAATGTCGAAGTGCAAAGCATGCAAGATTACCCTCAAACTTAAGGTGTATACTGACAAGGATTATCTGATTATGTGGAGTAAAGAAGTAATAGGAGCCAGAGTGAATTGGCAGATCGAACTATAGGGGAAAAGGAGTTCCGCGTATTTACCTGTCATAACATTCTCAGGAGCGGCATAGCCATAGGTTCTCATCACACGAGTGGATACATGAGTCTTGTGTCCTTCTGGACCATTTTTCGCAAGTCCAAAGCCAGAAAGTTTGGCATTATAGTCCTGGAGAAGATTTTGAAATCAACATTTTTCGTAAAAGGGATGATAAATTTGAAAAGCTAAGAAGTTATTTTTTACAAGACTAGTTATCCACCGCATCCAACAGTATATCAGATGTTTTAAAGTCTTGATATATTACAGGTCGTTCAGCGTCCTCATGAAGAAAAGCAAGACCCTTCGCAGCCCCAAGTGCAAATTTCATTCTGATCGACCAAGGAAGAGCCATTGGTCCTGATAAATTAAATGAACATTTAAATAAAATTACAACTGTTATCTACACCTTGCAGAGTTGCAGTTAACAATCTTCTACAAATGCATTTGTTAACTAGACAAAAGTGATGGAAGGCTCAATAAATGCTTCTAAATATCCCCATGTAACCATTGGTTGAAACTGTATCTCCTTGATAGTGTATTTAATGAGGTCAAACTTCTTCAAAACAATTACTATTACCAATATCATTGACAAGCAAAACCAAACTCATAGAAAAAAATGGAATTTGCTTAAAAACACAACTGAGCTCGATATATTTGACTATGATAAACTGAGGATACAAAAATATATCAATACCAATCCGTATGATGTGTGTGTGTGTATGTATGTATGGGTCTTGATATCCAATTCTTTTTAAGAAAGAATGATCACCATCAACTAAAATCTTTTATCCTTTAACGTTACTCCGACTTCCAACGGTGAGGGCAATTTAAGCACAAAGTATAGAATTATATTGAAAGATTAAATTGGAAGTTACAAGTAAGCTTGTTGCATTTCAGCGCTCAAGTGTTTCCCATGGGAGCTGGATAATTAGACTATAAGGTTGAGCTATCAACTTCCTTGAGGTAAAACATTTATTGTTAAACATTTATAACTTATTTGATTAAGATGAAATTCTATATTGGATAAACTTTTAACACTAACACTAGCAAAATTAAAATATTATTTAATTTGTTATAGTTGTACTTCTTTCTATCATTTTTGTTATTAGTATATAAGCTGTTACTCATCATTATTATTAGGCATATAACATTAATTCACGTACGTGAAACCTAAAACTTGGTGAGTTATTTCTCTCTCTCTCCTCCTCTAGCTTTTTCTCCTTAATATTCTAAATCTACTTTTTGATGAAATTTGATTTGTTTTACGTGCATAGCTTTCTTTTTTTTAATTGCTGCAGTGCTCAAAAAATTTTGGTCTATGAAATTTTTGTTTCTTTTTCATTTAATTTCATTGTTTTTGATCTGACAGGTTTCCTTTGTGATTATGGGCATAACTCAATTTTTTCTCTTTCGACATCATCATCATATTTTAGTTATTCTGTTTTTATTGTATTGATTGATATGTCGTCTCATCTCATACTAATTGGAGTACTAAATATAATAATTACTATTATTATTATTATTATTATTATTATTATTATTATTATCAATATATATTCCAACAAGATATAATTTGTTAATTATATCGTTTTATCTCATACTAATTGGATTACTAAATATAATAATTACTATCACTATTATTATCACGATGAGTCACGTGCATTGCACGTATGTTGCACGTATAACGCACGTGGAAGTGAGTACTAGTAGATAGAAAGAGATATATTCCATTGTTCTGGTAGGAATTGGAATTATAGGATGAGAGTAGTTTATTGCCGTAGCCACATGTATGTTAGGGTGAGGTCAATTGACCTTACTTTATTAAAACTAGTTTTCATCTTCATGTGCGTTGCACGTGGCACAACGCATTTGAATAAAATATATTTTAAAATATTTGAAAATAATAAGAATTACCAATATTCAATTAAAATACATTAAAACTTAAATTAGAAGTCAAAGATTAGTAGGTAATCAAAATATATTAAAACAAAATTATGTAAAATGTATTACATTTGTATTCGTAAATGTTTGACCATACTCACACTGAGCTAAATAAGGCATATTAAACATTTAAAATCAAGTATTAATAAATTGCGGTATCCAAAATTATTTATTTAATGTAACGAAAATGTTTTTTTTAAGTAACAAATTATCTTTACGAAAGTAGAAATTCCTTATATATACAACATTTTTGTATATGTTCCCTTCTACTTCTTTGCATTTTCTGACTTGAAGACATGGGAATTCCCCAAGAGAGTGCTATATATAGTTGTCCATGAGAGAACATTTTGTGGCAAATATGCTCCAACAGTCAGTATCGTATATTTAAAAAACATTTTGAATTTCATCAGTCAAAAATATCAAAGATTAAACTGTAGTAATTAATTGATGTATAATAACCAATATTAATTATGTAGAGTGCTGGACTCTTAGTTCCAGTATACCTGGACCATGAGGTCTTGGATTCTACTCTCACGGAATGTGAGTTTCCTTTGTAATTTATTTGTTTGTGTATTTAGTATGTTGGTAGTTATAGATGAAATTAGAGAGTTGACTTATGTATGTTTCAATTTGTAAATAGGGAAGCCAATGTATTAGCACATTCTCTAGCTAAGATTGAGCTAGATAATCGTGTGCTGCGCGACTATTCCTCCCGACGTTTGTAATCTCTGATTATTGATTAATGAAAGTGATTATTTGATAAAAAAAATAACCAATATTAATATTAATAATTAAAATCAAATTAAAAACAATGGGTTGTACCTATCCAACCCCTATTGGTGTATTCTTTGACATTTTCCAATTGAACAAAGTGATATATCACAACATTATTGTAATAAATAGATGAAGTTTCACTTACAATAGTATATTTTGTTAGTGAAAATTCAATCTTTTTATTAAGATTCAAATATTTAGTATATATTTTGTTGGTGAAATCTCAATCTTTTTATTAAGATTCAAATATTTAGGATTTGCTTGGTTCACCAATGTATTAGAGATGGTATAGGTGTTCAAATTTACAAAAGCATCAAAGAATTTATCCACCACATCATCATTGAATATAACCGGTTCATTATTTTATAAAGTTAAAATTAAAAAGAAAAAAATATTAAGACTAGAATACATGTTCATCAACGAAGATCAATTTCACCATATCCACGACCATTTGAATAGTTGTCCTTCGTTCCTTTATAGATGAGGAGCACCTTAATAGTCCAATTTTGTTGCGATAGTTTTAAATCGTGAATATTCGAAAATCTTGGAGGGGAAAACATTTTCTGAAACAAATAGAAAAATATATAACAAATTATATTGGAATATATATATTGATAATAATAAGAATTATTATATATTTGATGCACCGTCAAGGTATAGGCTCTATACACTGTCGGTGAATCATATCCCGTTAGGATCTGGGATAAAGATAAAACGTTTCTTACATTTTCTGAAGAACCAATTGATGCCGATTTTCCGTTCTTGGTTTCCAAAAACTGTCTTTGAACCGTAAACAAATGTTTTAAATTCTCAATCCCAAAGGACTTGTGAGAATTAAAGCCTTTCAAATTGGCCATGGCCTGAACGAATTGCAAAAAGATACAATACTGTTTAGTTTTCTAAGATTTTTGGTTCTATTATCAACGCTTTAAGAAAATATATTTTAGATTGATAAATGGAATTATGTATTATTAGATCTTGAAATTAAATTGATAAAGAATCGTGATATTGACTAATAAATTGTCGTAATTAATTGATTTAATCTTGACCATCTATACTAATTATAAAGTCAAAACCTGAGTTTGTCTCACGAGTTGACTCGAAGACAAACTCAGCGTTTTAAAAATTCAAAACAAAATAAAAACTACCCATCTTAAATAAAAACTACCCATTAAAAGATAAATATAATATTAAATTTATTTATATCATTTTATAGAAACTACCTATTGAAAAAAAAACTATCATAAACCACTCACGTAGTGAGTGTCCTGTGTCATGTTAGTTTTGATGCCAACAAAAAAAACTTGACTATGTTTAAAACTTTTAATACAACTAAGTAAAAGATAAAACCAAAATCTTAATCAAATCCAAATTTATGTTGAACCCAAACTTATGTAATGTAATAGTACAGTCATTTAATCAAAAAATAAGATATGTTAAGAAAATTAATTTTTTTCTCAAAAAAAAAAATGAAAATTAAATTTAATCAAATCCAAATTAATTGTATATAATTCATATATATTAATTAATGAATAGTATAAGAAAATTAAAATATATTAATTATATAATGGCAGTTTAGAAATATGTTTGACAAATAAGAGTATAATAGGCGATTCAAAAGTTTTACAGCTGAACGTACTTTTTAATATAGTATAGAAAATATAGTATCAAAAAATAAGATATGTTAAGAAAATTAAATTTAATCAAATCCAAATTAATTGTATATAATTCATATATATTAATTAATTAATAGTATAAGAAAATTAAAATATATTAATTGTATAATAGCAGTTTAGAAATATGTTTGACAATACCTCAAAAAAAAAGAAATATATTTGACAAATAAAAGTATAATAGACGATTCAAAAGTTTTACAGGTGTATTTTTTTTTATAGTATAGAAAATACTTTTTAATATAGTATAGAAGATTATTATGATTTTATATGCTTATATCTACCAATGTTTTTATAATATAACCTACTATAACTTAGAGAAAGGCGTACTTCGCCCCTGAATGTACCTAAAAATAGAATTAAAGGCAAATAAAAGGCTCAAATGAACAGGAAACCATTTTTTTCATTAATTCTTAAAGAGCTTTTCTATAGTTTCTTTCTATCTTCACAATGATCACCTACATATTAGACAACATTGCCCGCATATACTCACACTATTAAGAAAGAAAAGGTTAGCAGGAACTTCTAATCTCACAGCCACTGTTCATTTTCTTGATGATTGATTACTTCAACCCCCACAACAGGAAAATGAAAAAGAGCAGCAGGGTGAGCGTTTACTCAACGTAAGGGTTGGCCAACACTGCTAGGTTTTGGTGATCGGTGAGGATGATTATTATTATATGGAGAGAATTGCGGACCATTAGGGCTAGAGAGGGTCCTTGTAGGTTGTCCGCTCTTCATCGGCAATCCTGCCTGCACCCTACCGCCAGTTCTAGATTTTGAAGTGGATCCCATGCGTTCTATTTGCATGGCCTGAAATTGAGAAGAAGTACAAGCCATATCCTTGAGATTTGGCAAAGGTTTTAGGATTTCAACAACTTCACTCATTAGAGGTCTGGATTTCGAATCACGGCTAAGGCAGTGAGCAGCCAACTGAATTGCTTTCTGAGCACCTTTTATGGAGAAGCGTCCTTCAAGGCGGGGATCTATAAGTCGGTAAAATCTCCGTCTATCTGCAAGACAAGGTCGAGCCCATTCCACCAGGTTATGCTCCCCATTTGGTCGGTTTTTGTCCATGGATCTTCGGCCTGTCAACATTTCAAGCAGAACCACCCCGAAGCTGTAGACATCACTCTTTGAAGTAAGATGTCCTGGAAAAATATGGTTCTCATTGTTAGATGTAAAAAGGGCCTCAATTACGTATTCACTCAATGCAAACCACAAATTTATGCTGTGATTCACATTTAACAGCAAAATAACAAGACCACAAACCACAAACAAATGCCAATGTACATAAATGAGCTGCAAACAGTTAAATGTTAAGTTAGAGATGGATTTCGTTTCAAGCACTTAGAGATAAAAACAAATGAGTTAACAATAACATTTTCATGCACATAGCCTAGAAACATGAGCAGACAAATACGTTGTTAGTTGTTGAAGCAACAACATGAATGTCGAAGTGCAGAGCATGCAAGATTACCCTCAAACTTAAGGTGTATACTGACAAGGATTATCTGATTATGTGGAGTAAAGAAGTAATAGGAGCCAGAGTGAATTGACAGATCGAACTATATGATTATGTGGAGTAAAGACGTAATAGGAGCCAGAGTGAATTGACAGATCAAACTATAGGGGAAAAGGAGTTCCACGTATTTACCTGTCATAACATACTCAGGAGCGGCATAGCCATAGGTTCCCATCACACGAGTGGATACATGAGTCTTGTCTCCCTCTGGACCATCTTTGGCAAGTCCAAAGTCAGAAAGTTTGGCATTATAGTCCTGGAGAAGATTTTGAAATCAACATTTTCATAAAGGGGATGATAAATTTGAAAAGCCAAGAAGTTATTTTTTACAAGACTAGTCACCCACCGCATCCAACAGTATATTAGATGTTTTAAAGTCTCGATATATTACAGGTCGTTCAGCCTCCTCATGAAGAAAAGCAAGACCCTTCGCAGCCCCAAGTGCAATTTTCATTCTGATCGACCAAGGTAGAGGCATTGATCCTGATAAAATAAATGAACATTTAAATAAAATTACAACTTTTATCTGGACCTTGCAGAGTTGTAGTTAACAATCTTCTAAAAATGCATTTGTTAACCAGAAAAAAGTGATGTAAGGTTCAATAAGTGCTTCTAAGTATCCCACATGTAACCATTGGTTGAAACTGTTTCTCCTTGATAGTGTTTTTAATGAGGTCAAACTTCTTCAAAACAATTACTATTACCAATATCATTGACAAGCAAAACCAAACTCACAGAAAAAAATGGAATTTGCTTAAAAACACTACTGAGCTCGATATTTTTGACTGCGATAAACTGAGGATACAAAAATATATCAATACCAATCCGTATTATGTGTGTGTATGTATGTATGGGTCTTGATATCCAATTCTTTTTAAAAAAAATGATCACCATCAACTAAAATCTTTTATCCTTTAACGACACTCGACTTCCAACGGTGAGGGCAATTTAAGCCCAAAGTATAGAATTATATTGAAAGATTAAAGTTGAAGTTACAAATAAGCTTGTTGCATTTCAACGCTCAAGTGTTTCCCATGGGAGTTGGATGATTAGACTATAAGGTTGAGCTATCAGCTTCCTTGAGGTAAAACATTAACCAGCTATAGATAGACAGGCGAGGAAAGTAGATAAATCTGTATAGATAATGAGTTCAGTTACATACTTCTAAAGAGGTGATTCTCCAAGCTTCCTCGAGGCATAAACTCATAAACAAGTAGTCTTTGATCATCCTCAATGCAATAACCAATCAACTTGACCAAATTAGAATGGAGGAGTTCACCGAGATAATTAACTTCAGCCTGCACATGTACAAGAGACAGAAGCATAATTCAACCACTCAATTTATATACTAACAGAAATAGATAACACGTAAATGTGATTTTGCAAATTAACAAATACTAATAATAAAATACAAAATAGAATCTCTTACAAGCCATTCTCTATGACCCTGAAGGCCATCATGGTTGAGGGTTTTGACTGCAACAGGCAACCCTGTACCTGGTTTTACTGGAGCAGTTCCATACTCATTGATCCAACCTTTGAATACACAGCCAAAGCCACCTTCACCAAGAAGACTCTCAGGTCTAAAGCTCCTTGTCGCTAACTTAAGTTCATTAAAGGAGAATTTTCGAAGCTGGGAAGCAATTTTAAGCTCCGCACTCAAGTTTGGAGTAGATGGAATACTTTCAGCATTGGTAGTAGTTGAAGATGACACAACTGGAACAACTGGTTGACCTGTGCTGGTGTCATTTGACTCATTTGTTGATTTACTTTCAGCTGGTTAACACACAGAAACAGTTAGTACAGCAATGTGCATAATTTATTAGAATCACTTAAGGCACGTTAGCAAGGATCTGCAGTTTCTAAATTTGAGAAGTATTTAGGCAGATGCATCCCTCTAAAAGATGGAAATGAAATTCTGTATACAACATCACTAAAAAGGTATGAAATTCTGTATATAACATAACTAAGAAGGTATGTGGCTATGCATGTAAATATTTATAGATACAGATGCTAACAGAAACGAACAAAGTCATAGAAGATACCGGTTATGTAAGCGTTAGCCAAACCTAGTAAGTTGACAGATACTTGGAGTTATCTTTTTCATTATGTTTGCTAATCTCACCATTCTTCTAAGGCACAAAGCAAATTTGAACAATCATTCCCTACTTCAAAAGAGTCTAGATATGAATAGTGACGGTTGAACTCCTGAAGGTCATAAGGATATCAGCTTGCATACACCACAAGAACTTTAAACTGAAACAACATGGCTATCCCTGACATTTATGATATTTATTATTGTATACGTAAATCATACTAAACTTTTTACACTTTATGCCAATGCCACCATAGAAAGTTAAAACTAATCGAAATAGGAAAGAAACAGAGAATCATTCTATCTTGTCGCGTTATTACACGTCTTAAAGGAGGGGATGAATCATTTGATATTTTATGACCACACGGCTGAATTCCAAGGTCATCAACCACTATATTTATTACGCATTAAACGACAAATATTAAACTGCAAGCCGACAATCTTAGTATAAAAGAGCTGGACAGTTAGTTAAAGCACCTTCCCCCAAATGTGCACGAATGGAAAACAATCATCACACAATCATAGACAAGATAACAGGATAGATATTAATATCCAATTGTAACGAATATGCTTGCCAAAAGCACAGGACCGGATCGATGAACAGTATATATATTTCCTCATTACTTCCATGTGGCAGCAAATGCATACCGTTAGCATTCACACACGATTAGAAAGCCAAACTATGAACAAATACAACTAATTGGACAGAATGGATGAAAAAAATTAAGGAGCCTAAAATGCCAATTGCTGATAAGCATAACCTAACATTTTTGCCAAAGCAGAGAATGAAACTAAACACATTATATACTATTTCATTTCAGCATTAGGATAGCAACAAATAGGAGGACATCCTTACACCACTAGATTGGTTCCATAGCCAAACAAGAATCAATTTCAAACAAGAAAAGCAATCAAGCAACATGAACAAATAAACAAAAAAAGCAGTCAAATATAATCAAGAGAGGAACAAATTTAATTCATATACCATATGGAGTGCTAGTGGTACTTATGGAACGCTCCACTTTGGGTCTTGGAGACAAACAGCTTCCCATAAACCTAAATTTAATCCAACAGCTAGGTTCCTCCTCTTCATCAGCTTTCTTCTTTTTTCCTTTTGGTTTTGCAACATTCCAAGGCCCCACCTGGATATCACCTGAACTTATTCCCATTTTGCAAGCAACCTTCACACTAAATTTCCATGTCTCAGAAAACACTTCATTTTACCATAAAACACCTAAAAGCATCATTTTTTTCCTCTCTTACTCAAGCAACATTAATAATTAGAATCTACCAAACAGAGAGAAAAATCTTAGAATTTCCATAAAAACAGACTCTTTATTTCACAACAGAAAAGCCTCAATTTCAGGAAAAAGAAAAAACAACATAAAATGACATAAACCCAGATGAGGAAATGGGTTTAAAATTGAAATGCCACTCAAAGGAAAGGACATGCAACGCAAGAAATCAACTCATGAGAGTAATCGATAGCTATTATAAAGAAGAATGTGAGAAATTCAAAACATATAGGAGACCAAATCCCAGAATGTGAACAGTAAAGAGAAAAAAAAAAGAAACAAAAAATGTCCTAAGAATCTTCAGTTTAATCTTTAACTTACTGTAAACAGAAGCTTTCAACTCAAATTTACTTCGCAGAGTCACAAAGGCAAACACATGAGAACACAAAACAAATGAGAGAGAGTAAAGAGCTGAAATTTTTTCGATTTCTCCAAAGAAAGGAAAGTAATGCAGCATTTAAGAAATGGGAAACTTGAAAGCTAGAATGAAAGAGAAGAAGAACCAAAAATATGAGGGAAAGAAAGAGAGAGAAAGTAAGGAGAAGAGAAACGTGCGGTATTTTCGCGTGAAAAGGAGTGAGAGAGTTGGGAGTGTTTGTATGTTTTTGTGTTTCTGAGTTTAAAAAGTAATAACTTAATAATAAAATAACTTTTTTGCAAAAAAAAAAGAACAGTTTCATTTTGGTTTGGCTTATCCTGTTCAAATCAAAGCTTACGGGGGCATATACAACGTTTGCTTTTTCTTGTTTCTTTTTATATATATAAAATATATACTATATATATATATATATGCTTTTTCTTGTTTCACTTTGTCTTGTTGTTGCAAAGACATAAATATGAGTTGAAAGTATTTATGAGTATTTGTTTCGTATATACAAAGATGAAGTTATATCGATGTTGTGTCGAGTGAAAGGAATTTGATATTTATTCAGTGAAGTTTTATGTCCGTCTTTTCTTTTGTGATTATGTCTTAAAAGGTCTTCCGAGTATGATAAAAATTTTTTGTTGAGTATAAATACTATATGATTCAACTCTGAATCAAAATGGCTAAACTAAATCTTTTTAAAAAAATTATTTCATTAATTCCATAGTGACTAGCAGTTGCACAAGTAAGGTTAAAGATTGATATATGTTAATTAAGGTTAAAAATTATTTCATATATGTTCTTTTAAAAAATAATTTTAAATATTAAATATATAGTTAATTAAAAAATAAGGTTCGTGTCAATATTTTTTAAAAAAAAAGAAAAAACTCATTAACAGTGTATGAAATAATTGCCAAAAAAGAATATAATAATGAATAAAAAAGCTTGAATTTTAAAATTGTTATTCAAAGCCCAAATATAATCAAAGGAAGGACAAATGGGAACAGCCCAGAGAAAGAAGGCCCAAATTAGACTGTTTCAACCCCTGTTTTTATTATCTTCTCTCCTTTCCAGTTTTTGTAGTGAGACTAATTCAAACTATTTTGGTTTTCAAATATTCAGTGTGTAATTATGTTAATTATTCAAAATCATTGGTGTTGTCACTTATGAAATGGAGGTCTGTACCTCAATTCCCCCCCAGCCAGGATGCTACTTTATATCTTTTGTTTTGTTTTTTTGATCCTTTTGTTAACTGTTGGGACTATAATTTTTTTTTTTTATTGATTGTTCTATTTCATTTCATATATATAAATAGTTGCAGAGTTGAATTATAATGGTGAGAGTAAAGGGTTTGGTCTTGACAGAAAAAATATTGTTGAAAGATGGAGGAATGTTATTGATGAATCAGAGGAATGACAGAGATTCATTTTCTATTTCTTATCTGCTTAAATGTTATTGATGGAGCCTGGAGGAATGGCAGGAAAAAGTGTGATCCTTTCTTCAGTCTTTTTGATGCTTCATGCATGTGAGGTCATGGTTGTATATGATGGTATCTGCTAATGTAGGGAGGTTTTCTTTTCATCCTAAAGATTTGGATATCTATCATGGGATGATCAAATGTCACCGGGCCTCTAATTCCAAATTAAGCTTTAAACTTTGGGCTCTATATCGAGTCTCTATACTACCATATATCAATGTAAGTCTATAAAAACTAAAATCTCTAAGGAAAGCTGCTCCCTTCGCTTATGCATGTCTCATTTAAAGCGATCAAATCTTTCGATGGTTCTCAATTAAAGAGTCTCGTACGTAGCCATCATCCATGGTGTAAACCAGTCTTTGTTGGAATTAATGGAGAGAATATGGAGATGGTAAAAGCTATAGCCAAAGCCAGTGGCCTTGAATTTACACCCAACAAACAGATATAATTCGATATGAAAAAAAAAAAACAAAATTAAAATTAAAATGATATAAAAGGACATATATAGAATTTTTTACATACCTGAATACTATGTAAGTGATATTAAACAGGTTTTGTCCCAGAGCACCCCTAAAGTTTTCAAAATTTGTTTAGAGAAATGATAAATATATATCTAGGATCATATATATAGATATATAAGAAAATTAATTAAATGTTTCATTATACTTACCCATGATGATGTTCCAGATATAAGACACTCATCCTAGTAGTAATGGCTTGGACGCAAATCATATGGCCAAGCCCCATTAAATGGGCAATAAAGCTTTTGAGAAGCATTTAATGGGCAGAGAGACCACCGGGATCGGTCCTCCCCCTGGGATCCACGATTCGGTTCGTGCGATCCGGATCGCGGGTCTTATCCGGTCCCGAAACGCCGGGAACTGGTTCCGGATCGGAGAAAATGGTGATCCGGTTGGTGACTGTTATAATGAGGGAGAAAGAAAGTAAAATGGCGGAAGAAGGAAGAAGGAAGAAGGAGACTGGAGAAAGTCATAAGACTGGGAAGAATTTAAACTTGTTACTATTTTGTTACCTGATGAATTTGTAAAGTTATCACGTGGGGTTGGTTAGCGGGTCACAATCTTAACTTTCACTACATTTTACTCATTAATTCATTAGTATATTATTCATTAACTTGAGAATTTAAATTGCTTTTTAGTTATTACTATTACTATAAATAAAAGTTAAATCCAAATGAACTATTATTCTTAAAAAAAAATTAGCTTTATTGGTACTTCACTACTTTGTTTTACATTTTAGGGGTAATTAAGTACTAGTTTTCTTTGTTACAATTATAAAGTTTATATACAAATATTCTACATAATATAGCTGCCCTCTCCTCCCTCCCCTTCTCCCTTAGCCCTAGTTTTTTTTAGTTCTCGTTAGTATTTCTGACTCCTCCTCCTCCTTGGTTATCACACCAAGGGGGAGGAGGAGGGTTTGAATTTTGTTAATTTCTTTGTTTTTTCAATAAAGGATCAGATCTACAGATCTGTCCAGTTTTTATTTGAGTTTGTTTTTGAATTGTTTTGAGTTAGTTAGTTTTATCGAGTCAGTTTCGAGTCTAGTCTCAGTTCTTTTGGAATCTGAGTTGTCGAGTCTGAATTTTATGATAGTTTTAAGGATGACCAATCTTTTATTTATTCAGATCTTTGGTAAAATCGTGATAATCCTTTTCTTTTGGGTGCCAAGGAAGAGATCTGTGCGTCGAATCAATCACTTGATCATCGTTTATCAAAGCTTTTTATTTGGAAGAACAAGCGACAACGAGGGGGTGATGGACGTGATAGCGAGACATCAACATGATTCACGACAGGCGTATTGGATTTCCAAGGAAGATCCAGTTATTCACGTGCAAAATTTAATCGATTATGGGGTTTTACTGAAATTTGATGTAATGAAGGATGATATTCTTAAAATTATTGTAAAATCAGTTATTTTGTACTTTCATCTTATATGAATGAAAGCTAATTATTTTTCCTTCAAAAAAAAAATTCTACATAATATATACTATTGGCGATTGGGATACGTGGCAGGGTCTAAGGTTAACATTATTTAGGATGTACAAGATAGTTTGGCTTGGTGGATCATACTAGGTGGTAGTTGGAAAATTTCAACCTTTTACTGATGGGAGTGACGTGGTTTACCCAATTTACCTTTTTAGAAAAATTACCAAAAATAACATTATCACCATGACGTATCCTTACCAATTACCTTTATTAACTATATTATATTCATAATATATATATATATGTTAGAGATAATTATGGTGATTATATCTATTAACCATATTATCCATATATATCTATATATATATATATATATATATATATATACTAGTTATTACTTCCACGTGCATTGCACGTGATCTAATATTTTTAAATTAATTGAAAATTAAAATCTTCAGTAATCTACTAATTTCTAAAGAATTCTATTAGAGCTGGCAAAATTTGGCCCGAGTGTCGATACTCGAAGTTCCAACCTTATTTGACCAAAAATGCACTCAATCCCAGAACCTAAATGACCTGAATCCTCAATAATCCAAACCTGAAACGACCCAGATCCAAAATTACCCAAACCCGATCAACCCCGAGAGATTAACCCGAATTGGAATTAATTATATTTAAATGATCTGAATCCGAAAAAAATCGAACCCGAAATCCAAAACTCAAACCTGAAATCATCTGAACCATATGAACCGACACTTAAAAAGATTTAAGCCAGAATTGACCCAAACCCAAATGACCCGATATTTGAGCGATTCGAATCCAACCCAACCTGAAACCGAAAATTAACCAAACTTGTATGACCCGAAATTTCCTTAATACGACAATGACCTAGCCCAAATAACCAAACCCAAATACCCGACTCGTGCATTTGTATATACATAGAGTTTTACTACCATAGGAACAAAATAAATAATTCCACATAAAAAAAAATATTAACAAAGTAAAATAGCAAATTTAAACCCAAAGCAAAGCAAGGGTTACATTTATCTAGCAATAATTGAAATGATTATAAGTAAAATAAAATAATTGCACCTTAGGGAAATAATAAATTTTATTCTCAATACATTAAACTATCAAATAGAAACAGGTCAATCACAATAACCATTTAAATTAAAATGGTAAAAATAAAATAATTATAAAATTATTGAATTTAATTAAATGAAAATATAGTTTTTAGTAGAATCAAACTATATATTAAAAATGTTAATATATCCAAGTTTTTAATGAAAAATAGTAAAATGGTAAAAATAATCTTTTAAATTCAAATGGTAAAAATAAAATAATTATAAAAATATTGAATTTAATTAAATGAAAATAGAGTTTTTAGTAGAATCAAACTATATATTTAAAAAATTTAATATATCCAAGTTTTTAATGAAAACAGTAATGATAAAAATAAACTTTTAAATTAAAATGGTAAAAATATAATAATTATAAAAATATTGAATTTAATTAAATGAAAATAGAGTTTTTAGTAGAATCAAACTATATATTAACAAATTTTAATATATCCAAGTTTCTAATGAAAAATAATAAAATGATAAAATTAAAGTAATTATAAAGATATTAGATTTAACTAAATAAAAATAGAGTTTAAGTAAAATAAAATTATAATAGTTTAAGTAATGGCAATTTAGGAAATAAATTCTAAAAATAAGGTACCATCGTCGATTCAAAAGTTTTACAAAACTCGTACTTTTATATATAGTATATATATATATATATATTAGAGATAATTATGGTGATTATTTTTATTAACCATATATTATCTTTATTTATTAAAAATAATTATGGTAATTATAAAGACTCATCGGGTTCACCACTATAAATAGTGAGTTAGAACAACTTACAAAAGACTTTTCATTCTCAGAGAAAAAGTGCTGAAACTCTGCCAAAATATTTAGAAACAAAATTCTCACCAAAAAACTTCAAGTTCTTCCATCCAAATACTTCAAGTTCTGATCAAAAAATACATGTCACTCACACACTCATCGTCGGTATCTATATCTGCTCCGATCTTCCTCTCCACCACCTCATGCACATCTCGGCCTCCATTTGTGTCTTCTTCTCAACCAAAACCAAAAAAAAAAAAAAAAACCCTTCTACATATGATAATGGCATATGCATCACAGTTGGCAATCTCTATTAGAAAAAGTCTTAAAAGCATGGGTTGCAAAATGAAGCATGGGTTGAAAAGCAAAAACTTTTTCCTTTTTTGGGTTCCTTAGGTGTTCTCTTCCTTTCTCAATTGTCTAGCTATGTAATCTTCCATAACTTCATCTACTCAAACCAATAAGGGAAAAAGGAAATAATTGAAGTTAAAAAGACTATGCAAAGATACCGATATAATTATGGAAAAGTGCTATTTTACTTAATTATTATTCTCGACCCTTTCTTCAAATTGTTTCACTTAATTATATCCCTATATCATACCCTTAAAAAAATCCCTATCTAATCTAAACACTTCTAATTTGTAAACCCAGACACACAATCTTGCCCTCTCGCAAATCTCTTTCGCCGATTTTCAACGAATTTTGAATTTCTTTTGTTAAGGCTAAGTTTGGTAGTTACAGGCATATTAGTGGGTAATTTTGTGTTTTTGTGTGGGCTAATTTGGTCTTCCATCCACAATTAGGGTCAATTATTTTATTTTTTTTTGTTAAGGTAAAGATTTTTGCTTTTGATACATTTTCTTTGAAAAGTTTGGCACGATGATAAGAATATTTTTATATGTTTTGGTAATTGAGATTATTACTGCATTACTTAATAAGAACCTTATATACATTTCTTGGTTTATGATATCTTACTAAGAGGAAGCCTTGAAAATAACTTCATGGTAAGTTAAATGCATGATGTTTGTCTGGGCTTTAAGATTTAGAAAAGAAATTAGAGTTAATTATTTTGCTTCATATCAAATTACTTTCACATTGAAGCATAATGCTGACCAACAAGAACAGGAATTAGGCCTTTAAGGAGGTATAAACTTTTCTTCTAGGACTGTTACTCTCTACTCAACACTTTGAATTATATTTTAATTTTTGTTTGTTAGTTTAATGTGTTCATTCAGTTGAATGAGGAACCATTTTGGGTTTGGTGAGTGTAAAAAGGGATGTTGGTATACTGGTTATATTCTTTTGGTTTAATTCTGAACTATTCGGTTTTTTATTTATTATATTTTGATCATGTAAATGAGTTCATATCGCTAAATGAAATTTATAGGGAAGGAGGTTGGATTCATGCAAATGAAATTATTAAAAATTGACAGTGTTAGCACATTTTCCTATATGTTCAATTTAAGTGTTACACTTTAGTTCCTGAAGGTAATTGTACTTTGGAAGCTGCTGCTAAGATTTACTCGATGAGGGTGGATTCAGTTCATTTAGAGACATACGAGGTACTTGATGGGATAAAAAGGCAGGTCATGAAAATGATCAAGGTCAGGTTTCTATATTAAAATGATCAAATTCTTCAGATGCAGAAGAAAAGTGCCAGTATTGGTATTATTATTATTGATGTGGGCTATTCAGACTCATGGTGAATGGAATTGTTAATGGATGCAACTTTTTTTGTTCGGAAGCTGAAGTACATTAATGCCATTTATTTATCAGCATTGTTAAATTGTCTTTCTAGCTCTGGAATGATCTATCCTGCTGAACAACATTTTCTTAGAACTTTTAAAACATAACCTTTCTAAGCAAAGTGAAGTGACAGAGATCATAATCAACTTGAGGTCTCCAATTTCTACCCAATGTATACCATGTTTCCTGCATCTTATCCTTTTGTCCTCTGTCTAAGAATGTACACTTAATATCCTGGCTTATGAGTACATCTTTAGGAGAACTTTTTGTTTTATGTACCAACTTGGATTATGTATTTACCTTGATATCAAAGCTACTTATACATTATGTCAAGTATCAAGGATGTATTTAGATTAAACTTAACACTGTTTATGCTCATACCACATGTGCAAGATTCTTTCAAGCAAATCAACATCAATGCTATAAATGAATTTAAATTGACTAAAATAATAATACCCTTCGCGTGGCGAAGCGCGCGGGGTGAAATCTAGTATTTTTAATTTCTTGTTCTTTTTTGTGGAGACAAATAAAAGGTAGTCAATACTTAAACTTATAGGTTACATACCTACATTTCCCAATACCAAAAAAAATCTACATTTCCGAACTTATAGGCTTATGGGCTATGGCCATTGTCATGATGGCCGCCATTCATCACCCAAGTTGTACATTTACCTCAATTTCTTAAGTCTAAAAATTAATGCACCGGAATTATTATTCCCAAACTAAGAAACCTAAACTCCACCTTTCCTTTAACAAAAATAAAGGTAATAATAAGTGCCCCTTCCTCGAGGCTAGCTCACATTCCTTTTCTTTTTCTTTTACCGAACATGCATCCAATACTTGCTAATAATTTACTTTTTTACTTTGG
This sequence comes from Corchorus capsularis, assembly GCA_001974805.1. NCBI lineage: Eukaryota > Viridiplantae > Streptophyta > Magnoliopsida > Malvales > Malvaceae > Corchorus > Corchorus capsularis. The sequence continues at coordinate 22,152 of AWWV01010442.1, read as the reverse complement.
CTAAATACTCTGATTTAGGTCCCTTGTGGTGTAGCTAGAATGAAAAGCTACTGGTTCAAAAATACTGTTATACTGTTTTTATTTTTTCAAAAACTTGCATTCTAATTGGATCAATATATGCTATAAGGAAAATTTAGTGGGATTAATGTGTGAAATTCAATATTTTAGTGAGATCAATCTTCATATATTTCTATTTACATAAATTATTTTTGTAATTGATACACATGTAAAATGTACAGATCTAAAATTTTAGTGGGGTTTTTGACACATCTAGTGGAGAAAATGCGAAAATGGGTAGAGTTGTAAAGAACAAGTTAATTATCATTATTATTTTTTTTTTCAAAAGTAAGGATTTATTAATCAAGTAGTCCTCTATAAAAATAGTACAGAACAAAGAGCAGTAACAAGAAGTCCAAATTGTCCAAGACAAAACACCAAACGAACAAAAAAAAAATGAACAAACACATCCCACCAAAGAAGAAAAAGCCACCAACAAATGAAGATAATGATCCAATTCGCAAAGCGGTTACCTCTAGTTTGCCAGTCAGTCATGCACTAATCCAACCAAAACATTCAACACCTAAAACTTAAAACAAACAGATCAATCCCAATCAACCCAAGCAGCAACAACATAAATCCAGTAGGGCAGAAACACATTTAACAATGAAAATGCCAACTCCATGAACTCCTTCGCTAAAAACTCATGAAAGATAATGAATCGGAGACACATTTATCATTATGACTAGTATTGCTAATTTTGTTAAAATATATTGTGATTAATTAGAATTATTATCATATCTTAAGATTTTTTTGTTGATAAATATGTATGTATGTATGTATTTATCCAATAACAGGAAAGAGAATTGCTATCAATCAACAAAATACAATGTGTTCAAGTTGCGGCAAAACAACAACTACCAGTTCAACTTTAAGTTCCAACTATTACAAAGGGAGATATTGACAGGGTCTTTAGCAACATTTTTAAACCCATGTAAACGAAAACTAATACTATTAACAATAGCTTGAAATGACTGCTCCACCGTCTGCATCTTTTGCTTGAAAATCCTGGTATTCCGCTCTCTCCAAACAATGTAATAGAATGCATTTCATGCGACCTTCAATATCAAAGAAAGAAGGGATTTTCCTTTTGTTCTTGGAAACAACCCATTAAAATTCTACACTCCAACCATGAACAACTTTAGTCAAGCGATAAGTCCTTAGAACTTTCTCCCACAATATCTTGGAGTATTCACAAGTGAAAAACAGATGATCCCGAGATTCAGGATGTAATCACACAACACACAATCAATTGAATCAACAGAAATGTTCAAACTCAGCAACTTGTCTTTAGTTGGTAGCCTATCTAGAATAGTCATCCATGCTACCATAGAATGTTTAGGCAAATAACATGAACACCATATTACACTTTGCTATTGAACTTTAGCATTCTTATGTCTTAATGCATTGTAAACAAAAGAGGTTGTGAAAGTACCATTAGGCAAATTCCAGTCACTGTTGTCTAAGGCAACTTGCCTCGTATGAATTGTTGAGCTTTAGGTCTCAGTTTGAGTACTTTCTTTATATTCCAGCTATACCTTTGTAAGTTAGGAATTTCCATCATATCTTAAGATTATTTGTGAAGAACACTTGAATAATTTCATGTTGCCAATTTTCATTTGAACTATTTTGTTAGGATCACTATATAATATGTATATTTATATAATATCATGAAGAAGTTCAGATTTAAAAATCTGAAATCATAGTAGATAGTTTTCTACTTAAACTTAGAACCTGCCAACTGACTTATTGAAAGATGACTGCAAAAACCAAAAAAATGTTTCTTGGCTATAATAGTATTAATGCAGCAAAATAGGAACTTGAATTCTGCTGCATTGGTTCAGAAGGTTTCTTATATACATACTAGTTTTATAAAAAAAAATTTGAAATGCAAAGGAACTTTTTTATTATCAATTTGCAATACAATGCAAGGATAAAAACCAGTTGCAACCACAAAAGTATTGGCCATGCCTCACAAGGAACCGACAATCAACAACTCACCATACACGTTGCAATAGACTAGAATATCATTTGACATAAAGAAAAGCAGGCATCCATAATTCCATATCAACTACCACAAGCAGCAGACATAAACAAAGGACTCAATTGTTGACAACCAAGAGATCGACCTCTCTTTGAACACCTGTTTTAGCAAGAGAATCAACAAAATCATTAGACTCTCTTGGTATTTTTTGAATGCTCCAATCATGTATCTTGATCTTAATTGCCTCAATTTGCAGAATAATTTTCCTCAGTCTCCACGAGGCCAAATCAGGTTGTATCGTCCATTTTAAAGCATTAATGGAATCAGTCTCAATAATTAATTTGTAAGAGGAAACCCATCTCGAAGCTCCAAATACCACAAAAGCCGCCTTGATGGCCAGAATCTCGGCTTCATTTGATTCAACAATTTGCACCAACTTAGAAAACAAGATTTTGATGTCTCCATTATGATCTCTTAGCGCACCTCTAATGCCTGCATGGCTAGGTTTACCCTTAGAAGAACCATCCACATTAAACTTCATGTAACCTTGATTAGGCTTTACCCAATTGCATGACTTTTCCTTGCTAATTCTCCCTGTTTGAGCAGTAATGGCAGTCATGGGGTAACGAAAAATATCAATAAAAGCTTGGTGCTGATTAGGCCATCTAGCCATGATCCAACGTGCAAATCTAACCTTAATAACTTCAATAAGTTGCTCCACATCTAGCAGTTTACCGTTAAATACGACGTCATTGCGATGCAACCAAATTGACCATACAATCACAAAAAAAGTAATCTCCAAACTGCAATATTATTTTGACTAACTTGAAGGCCTTGCCGCGCCACCATAAAGGTTGTTGGCTCACCAAGTACCACCCATTCAATCCCCCATAGGTTACAACAATATGACCAAACCTTCAAAAAAATGATTGATTGATTCAATGTTCTCATGGCAGAAGACACAAAGAGCAGTTTCCCATCCAATAATTCCTCTTTTAGCTAGCTCACCTTTTACTGGTGCCTTCCCTCTCATATTTGCCAAACAAGTGCTTCAACTTTTGGCGGTGCAACACCCTCCCATACAAGTTTCCAGTGCCTCGAATCTTCCCTTCTTTCGCCATTAATGGCTCTGCAAAAAGAAGAAGCAGTATATAATCCGCTTGGAGTAAATTTCCAAATAATTTTGTCTTTGAGCGTCTGGCAAGAACTATACTCATTAAGAATAGTCATCAAATTATCCCATTGGATTAGCTCCCAATCAAACAATCTTCTTCTCAACTTAAATCCATACCTACATCAACGTCGAGTTATGCCAATAGCCAAACTGATCTCTTACTCGCCCTTCCTTGTTGATAGCCAAAGCAAAAATCCTTGGGAAGGCCACTTCAAGGATTATACTATCAATCCAAGCATCACACCGAAAATTAATGTTCCTCCCATTTCCAAGACACACACCCATAACTGATTTAACAAGCATTGAGAGCCTATTATCATCAATCGTAGGCTGCATAATATTTTTCCACATTGTTGAACAATGTCTAAAGTTGGCAAAAGAAAGAACCAAATCAATTGGATCAAGCCTGTTTTTCTCAATAATAATCTGTCTCCATAATGAGTCCTTTTCTCCAGCATATCTCCATATCTATTTATTAAGGAGTGCCCTACTTTTAACACCAAGGTCAGTGATTCCCAAGCCACCTTGATCCTTTGGCTTACACACCGAATCCCAGTCAATCAAATGAACCTTTCTTCTCGCCGCCACTCCACACCATAGAAATCTTCTATGAATACTATCAAGCTCGTCCTTGACAGTTCGAGGCAGAGGGAACAAAGACAATAAATATGTAGGCAGACTATCAAGCACAGATTTTATAAGAGAGATTCTCCCACCAAGTGAGAGATAAGAACCTTTCCAGTTCTCCAATTTAGTTCTAAAATTATCAATCATCGGTCTCCAAATTGAAATAGCATAGCACCTTGCTCCGAGAGGGAGGCCAAGGTATTTACACGGCAAGATGCCAATCTTCCAATTTATACTCTCAGCCCACACCTGAAGGTGCTGATGTTCAATATTAATTCCAAAAAAACTACTCTTATGAAAATTAATCTTTAATCCCGATAAGAGTTAGAAACATTTAAGAATTCTCCACATTTAAAAACCGCTCCAAATCATGCTCACAATCGCAAAAAATCAATGTATCATCAACATATTGAACATGGGTTACCTTAAGGTCGTTGACTCCAATCGGAATTCCCTTAAACAACCCGCAAGTAACTGTCTCCTTCATTATTATACTTAGCATTTCTCCCATAATGCAAAACAAAAAAGGTGATAAGGGACAACCTTGTCTAAGTCCTCTTTTAATCTTGAATTGTCTAGTAGGAGCTCCATTGATCATGACAGACATCGAAACGGCTGAAACAATACTTGTATTAGGGATTTTCGGATTATAAAAATTTGGTTATTTGGTTATCGACTAAATTTAACATACTTGTTAAGAAATTGATTTGGCATGTGAACTGATGGCTTTCAATGCTTTAAGTATTTGATTCAACAGACATTACAATTTTTGAATATGCAAAAGAAAATTTTGATGATGAAAACAATTTATATACTCTTTATACCGACATTGCAATACTAGTTGATTAAATTTCGACTCTTTTTTCTTTTGGAGGTAATTGTTATTCGAAGTTAAAAGTCAAGACCATCACTGCAATTTTAGTGAAAATATCTAGGAGGACCCTATGCTGCAAAAAAGGTTCAATTTTATCCTTCTACTAAAAAAATGATCAATTTAGTCCTTATACTCACAAGATTGGGTCAATTGAGTCCCCATTGTGTCTTTTTCAGTTGGACTCAATTGATCCAATCTTGTGAGTGTAAGGACTAAATTGACCTAATCTTGTGAATACAGGGACTAAATTGATCGTTTGTTGAGTACATGGACGAAATTAAACATTTTTTGTGCAGTACAGGGATTGCACAAGGCCACCAATAAAACCAACAAAGTTACAAGGAAAAAAAAAACATGTATTCAACATCCCTGCAATGCAAGAGCTGCCTGAAGAGAAGACTTGTTGGAAGAAAGAATCATGCCTTATTGCTATGGTATGGAAATTTTTCGTCGAAGTAAAGAGGAAATTTTCCTAAATCAAGTTTGTGCATAATATAGAATTTAATAATTAATACATTTATGCGCTTCTTTCTTGTAATTTTCCCTCACATAAAGAATTAAATATATACTAAATCAGCTCCTAGTAGCAAAATAGCGGTGGAAAAGAAAACATAGAACACGATTGGAACTAAACCCATTGGACATATCCTAAATTATAAAACATACTAATTGCTTATCTAAGGGTTCAATATTTGTAAAAATGTTTTACTTAAGACATATCATTCAAAAACCTCAAATTATGGCTCCACGTTGTAAAATCGGCTCAATCAAGGGCCCACTATCAATTGCACAAACTTAGTTAAGAGCTCATACCAGCGTCTAAAGTTGTCGGGAGGCACTTAATTGAGCCACTTTTGCAAAGTTGGGCCGTGATTTGAGATTTTTTGAATGACATGTCCTAAATTGAGTATTTTTGCCAACATAGGACCCTTATTTGAACACATTTAGCCAATACCAAAGATACTTATGAATCTATGTTTTACTATTTTAGGCCTAGTCCAAAGCATGGGAAATAAAGGGCCTTGGCCCAATGGATCACCACTCATTAGCCTTTATAGGTATTGTTTCAATTTTTGGATTGTCAATGTCAATACTGTCTGTAAGAGTTGTACCATATCAAGACATTAGTAAGGTCTTATAATTTTTTTACATCTTTTAAAATTTTGATATGAAAAGACAAGTTTGAGTTATGGCATTATCTTCCTATATAAAAAATAAAAAATACATGTATCTATAATATTGCATTATTGTCCTAATGTCTCCCTTTGGGCCCAAAGTCTAACAAGGTTGAGACCTGAATGGCCCTTCTATCAAAAATTTTCCCTTTCTTTCTTTTCTGGAATAGAACCCAAATTTGGAATTTTCTTGGACATGTAACGTTCAAAGGTTCAAATCCTGTTAATGTGAAAATATGGTTAAGATCATAACTAATAATGCACTGTTAGCATGGCGGCTTAGTACTAAGAAGGATATTGGCTGTAAAAGAATTAAGAATTCATGTAAAGCTATAGCACATGTAGAATTAATCTCAAGCTGTATTTTCATTCTTCACTTCAATAAAAACGTGATTCCTTCCTTTTAAAGATAAAAAGTTATATAAAAGAAAAAAGGTAGGCTAAATTGAAATTCAATGGAGAATACAAAAGAAACAAATAAAGAAGTAGACAAAAAGGACTTCAATATTCTCACTACACATAGCCTGGACCCAGCCCCATTTAGCAACAGAGCCAAGAGCATAAATCCAATAGCATTGGTCAAAGTTACCCACTTACCAACCAGACCAGAGCGCTCTCTCTCTCTCTCTCTCCTACTATGAAATATACACAATTATGCCACTTTCTTTCATTAATTTCATAATATACAACAAGCAAGTTCAGATGTCTTTAATCATTAAGAACTTAATTTCTTTCTTATGTCTGTGACTTGGCTCCTCCACCTATAAACTTTTTCATTTTTCTTGAAATACCAGTGTTTGATATATGTATATGAGGGACATGGTATTGAGGTTGATCTCCCAAATCTACCATATATAAAATCTTAACAAACATGAGCCTGAACTTGAACAAACACGAACACGCCTGAGTTCATGTTCGAGCTCGACTCGTTTGCAGCCCTAAATTATACATATAATTCTTTCCTATGTCACAAAACCTTGTGAAATACATGGTATTTCCTTAAGGAATCAACTCAATGTTACAGTATGCATTTTATTCATGTATTTAAAGATGAATCGGTAACTAAATTTTACACTTAATACATTGCAACACACAAAATTTCTTGGTCTAAAAATATAAGACAAGAAAGATTGGAGCCAAATGATAATTTTATTGATCGATGAATGTAGGTACAATTTTTGGAAATTCTAATAATAAGAAATATCCTCTGATTCTTCTCCTTATGCTTTTCAAGGGTCTTGACAACTTGATCTTGAACTTGATGATAATTTGAGAACTTGATTTGATTTGATTTGCTTCAAGGGTCGAATGACTTGATCTTGAATTGATAATTTAATTCAAGGGTCTTGACGACTTGATCTTGAACAAACAAAATTAATCTTCTTCAGATTTGTTGATGAAGATCAAAATAATAATTTCTTGAAAGCGAGCTTCTGTATATCTTTGATATCTTCCTTGGATCTTCTTTGAAAGAAAAATAATCCTCCACATACGTGGATCTTCTTTCAATAATTTCCCAATAACTGGGTCTTCAGTAATTCTCCAATAATTGAATCTTCTTTGAAAGAAGAATTTTCCACATACGTGGATCTTCTTTCAATCTTCTGAAATATTTCAGAGCTTTTCTGCTTCAGAGCTTTTCTGCTTTCTGAATTGTGTGTGTTGAAAATGACTTGGGAGCTTGGTATTTATAGTGGGGGATGAAGAGTTTCAAGATAACTTAATTTCTCCTTGTTATTTATCTCTAAATAATTAATTTTGATTAGAGATAAATAAGATGACACAACAGTGAATTCTGATTGGTTAATGCTTGAAACCTTGAGATTTGATTGGCCAGATGATGCAATTTATTTACCAATTATCTCAATTTAATTAGAGATAAAAGGTGATGACTCACAACTTAATTTTGATTGGTCAAACCATTAAACATTGAAATTTAATTGGTTAGACCATGTGTCATATTTATCTACCATTTTTTCCTAAGAAAATATCCAATAAATTTAAGGATAAATTCTCCAAAAGAAATTTGTAGGAAATTTCTGATTGGCCGAAATTTCTTGCTCTACGTACATATCAGAAGAAGATGCCTAATGCTGAACAGAACACGTGCGTCTCGCTGTCTGTCAAGGTACATCAGAAACTTGTAGGCTCCATTGCTTAGGAAGAATCTTGGGACCGCTCAAGTTATATTGGTTAACTATGTTCTTTGGGTTGTGTCAATTCTAAGTTACACAGGATTCAAATGTTTTTGCACCTTAAAAATTTCAGGTGTGGTATGTCACATATTCTCGAACATGGTTTTGGAGTCAACATTGTATTGGACCTCCCTTGACAGGTAGAAGAACATGAGTTTGTTTCGGATTCTTTTGCCCCATTCAATAGCTTCATGTTTGGATTTTTAACAAATATAAATGGATGCAATTGAAAATGCAGAATTTTGGTTATCAATTGACACTCAAACTATCTTGAAGAGACAATTCGAGCTTGAGCTTAGACAACTTACTTCTTGAACTTTAAATTTTCGACAATTTGCCCCATATCGAAAGGAATTTCATCATACAGCTCATTCACGATGCACTAATGTAGACAAATTTCATGCAACTCAAGTCAAATTGTCCAAAAAATCAGAGTATATATGAGGGTTAAATTGTTCCAAGTAAAAGTTGTGGGGTTAAATTATTCTTTGTTAGAATAGTTCGAGGGTCGAATTATACATTAAGCCATTTTATTTAGTTAAAACAAGTTTACTTAGACAGGCTGACACAATGAAGTTAGTCAACTGTAAACAAAAAAAAAAAAAAAGAACCAAACCAATCAGGGTATAAATTAAGAAAGCTACTATCTCAGGAATGAATCAACTTTTTAATTGATTAAAAGTTATCCTTATAAGTGTGTTGTTAAAACAAGGAATCTTTTATCCAGAACGGTGCCAAGTTGGACTAGGACACATATGCTGTCATTTTATTTAATTACCTGGATCTAAGCAAACTTCTACTAACCATAAAGCTATGCAATGGCATCATTGCTTAAATCATCAGATGATTTAGTTGAAGATTTTGCATAGATTTTACAGATATAATTAGATACCCCAGAAAATATGATATAGAAAGGACCTTCCTCTCCAAAGGGTAGATAATTCTGGCCAAAAAAAAAAAGGTAGATAATCAAATATGTAACAGGATAATGAACTTTAGAGGAAAGCAACCAAACCATATTATAAGTCTATACTCTTATGACCTAATAATGTTGCGCTAAAACCTGCATTTCTTTCTAGAAATGTGATGATTTGATTAGAATCATTCGGTGCATTTTAGACTGAGCTTGCCAAAGATCACATCTAGGATTATTGTGAGAGTTTTTGAGTCCTTGAGGATGCATTCATTACGGCGATACGGCCTGAAAAATTCCATATTCTGTAAGTAAGAGAAGAAATAATGAAGGAATATAGATAAGTTATAGTACAATTATGAACCCACATTTGGGTCCTTGTAACACATAAAAGTATAAATTGCCATAATCTAACAGGAAATAAGCGACAGCTTCTTTAAATTTCCTTGTCCTTCTGCTACTTAATTATCTTCTTTTTCATTTGATACCATTAAATCCAAACATATATACCTGCAAAAGAAGTAGTGTCTTTTTCTTGGTTTTTGGTAACAAGCAATATAACAGTATACTACTTGCAGCTCAAGTTAGAGTTAATTTTTTAAGTAATGAGAGTTGACCTATCACATAATCATGTGCCCCCTCCACTGTATTTTCTATAAACAAAACATAAACACCATTTTCATGATACCCCCACATCCCTTTCCCTTTGATATTTGTAATCATAATCTGAAACATGGCAAGAATTTTGGTTATTTAGATCTCAGGGGATTGATTAATTATTCTAATAACTTTAATATAATAAAAATTAAACTACATGTCATAACGGTATGAATATGATCATGATCACTCCATCAGGGTCAATGTCACCGTGATCTGGGGGAGTTTTGTTCGGAAGAACAACTTAGGAAAAAAGGGTTCGGTTTCCGTTTGATGACATGATCATGTTGTTGGCAGTTTTACAAATTTCATGTAAGCATCCGGATTGTTCTTCCATATCAAAGTTTCTACAGAAATGAAAATAGGAATCAAAATCTGTTACCTAAATTAGGTGAAGCAAGGCTACATTTCCATATCAGGAATCTAAATTCCATATAGTCCATATTGAATAGACTAGGCGCATATACAATACAAGACATTCATTCAAACTGCAGTTGAACCTTACTCTTTTTTTTTTTTGGTTTCGCGGTATATTAATGCTTGTAATTATGTTTAACTAGATTAGATGGTGAGATATGATGAGTAGAAAATGGAAAAAGAAGAAGAATTTATATATAGATAATGAATAAATTACATGTGAATGATGAACAAAATTGTGAAATCTGAGAAGTGGTAAGCATGAAAGAGACAGAGGAAGAGGCTCTGTTGCATATTGTTGAATGATAGGGAAGTGGTGACAGTAGGTCACATGGAAATCCTAGAGGCACAGTTAGATACTTTCCTTTGTCAGAATGAAAAAACACAAACGTCCCCTTCATAAACCAAAGCTTATGTCCATTTCCTAACCCTCTATTTGTTTTCTTTCTTTCCCATCTCCTTGGCTTCTTTCCCCTTGGAATGTGTGCTCAGAATCTTCCTCTTCCCTTTTTCATGTTTTTCATTGAACTCCCAACTAGATTTTGGTCACACCCTTTTATTAATGATCTCAATATCACTCATTTGTATTAATTATTATATATTTACATGAATGAAGTCAGCCAAGCCAATTTGCTTTTCTCGTTACTGGAACTTTATTCAAAGCACTTCCATGCAATTTTTTAAATGTTTGATTGTATCAAACCCATATGATTCCCAAGCACCAACAACAATTTAAAAAATAAGAGAGAATCCCTTTTTTATTTCATGGCCCATACTACATGCCAGAGCTGGAAAACCACTCAGTGGCACATGTACCTTAACTAAACTTTAATTTATTTTTTTTTTCTTCTACTATGATCCAACCTAGCAAATATATCACAATTCACTAAAGTATGGGAAGAAAAATGTATTATTCAGAAGCAACCAACCCTCCATATTGATGATTTTCTGCCCAAATCATGTTGAAGCAAATATGTCCAATTCTATACACCAATCTACAGCCAAAAACAAGAATTTGAAGTTGACAGGAAAAAAAATTAAATTTTCCTAATTTTTTCTTCTTAACTTGCTAATTAAGCCAAAAGCTGATCAAGTGCATAAGCATAACAAGAGTGTGGTACTTGTTGTTGGGAATATGGAATGGACCAATTGGTGTTTAATTCAATGGAAATTTTGCTGCTCAGTGACAGTACCCCATGGCCAGAAACCTTGTTGCTCATCAACTACTCCATTGAACATATGGCAGAAGGTCTCTTCTTGAACCACAGATTGATGATCAAGTTTTAGGCATTGAAGGTCTGGTCTTGATGAGCCTTGAAGAAGTTGAGTCATTGTTGCAGGCCTTAAGGATGAAGGGAAGAGATGTTTACTGCTCAACTGTGATGGCGGCGCCGGGCTCGTTATAACTGCTGTTCTTGAAATATCTAAGTTGACATCACAACTGTTATCACTCCCATTGCTCCATGAACCTTCATTTTCTTTCTTGATGCTGATTTCATTTGAATCTTTGGTTTTCAAAGCCAAAAGCTACATACAGCAATAATATTATTGAATTCATACAATGAATGTCAAGAATTGAGCAAATGCCAAAGAATTACACCCCAACATTCATGTGCAGATAAATCTTCCTATAACATTTTATTAAAGGAGAAAAAGCAGAAAAACAATTGCAACTACATATATCTGTGTACTATCAAGATTAAAATAAGTTAATATTCCTAAGAGGTGCCTCTGACACTGACACACTTCATAATTTGTGATCAACTAATCTTGCAGAATCATTAAAATATATGGAATACGATGACTTTGATGAAACATTATTAATGTTGGATCAACCAATAGAAATTACTAAGGTGTGCTGTCAGGATTCAGGATTAACATGACACAGAAATCTTAGCAGGCAAAATGCTCTTACTCTAAAAGTCTAAATCTGAATTTAATTACTAATGTTTCATATATATATAAATCATTACCTTTATGAAGAGGAAAAAGCCTCATTTCACCCTTTTCTTAATAACCTTCATTGCCAAACCCAGATGAACATGAAAACTATAAGAAGACTTGCCTTGTCTTTTAAGCCAACTTCTGTTCTATAGAGATCACTTACTAGTTTGATTTTAAAAACTGAAACCTAATATGTATAACAGGGTAAATAAAAACATAGGGTTAATTATTACCTCGGCACTAAGTTTCTTGTTCTGAGCTTGAAGGGCATCATTATCAGCCTTGAGAGAATCAAACTGTTTCTTCAAGGCCTCATAATCTTTCTCCAATTGCTTGGTTTTCCAGCGAGCCCTCCTGTTTTGAAACCAAATAGCAATCTGGCGAGGCTGCAACCCCAAAGCCTTAGCGAGTTGAAGTTTCCTCTCAGGTTCAAGCTTGTTACCCAACTCAAAGCTCTTCTCAAGAGCCTTGACTTGTTCCAAGTTGAGCCTCTTCTTCTTCTCCCCAAGATTCGATCCATCGTCTGACAATTCATCATCTCCATGCACTTCCTCATGAGACTTGTCAACTCCTGAGAAAGATACCGATCTCTTCATCATAAAAGGTGCACCACCTGTAATAACAAAAACACAAAAACAGAAACCACCCATCAACCATTCCATACATAACAACAGACATAAAAAAACAAACAGAAAGAACAAAAAAAGAAAAAGAAAGAGAGAGTGAGACCATGGAAGAGTTGGGGAGGAGGGCAAGAAGGGAGGGAAGTGAGGGAAGTAGGGGAAGGGAGATTGTGATGATGATGATCTTCATGGGATTGGAACATGAAAGCATGAGGAGGGAAGGCCATGTCAATGCTAAAACTCATTCATGCACTTGGATTTGATATTTTAATTTCTCTAAGATGATGATGATGAAGAAGAAGGGTCTGGTTTTGTTTTTGTGTGGATGCAAATTCAATGACTAGTTGGAAAATAGAGAGTATATATCATGGTTGACAGGTTATAGCAATAGGAAGAGGACATGGAAATGTTGAGATGGGGTTCAGAAGAGAGACAGCGATTTTTAGGTTGAAAGAGAGAGAGAAGACATGCACACAAGAGTGAAAGGAGAGAGGTGTGAATTTGTGTAATATATCAAACAGATGGGAGCTTTCTTGGACCCATCCTCTGGATATGGGGTCTCCCCCCTTAATCTTTTCTCTCTCTCCCTTTCACTTGCTCTTTATTAAAATCACTTACACATGGAAAATTTATTACACATAAAGTTCTATTAACTAATATAAGTCATTGCCCCCTTGCAAAAACTTAAAGTTTTTTGAAGGCTGAAATTAGGTCCCAAATTTTGTCATAAATTTCAAATAAGAGCTTGCACTTTAAAAAGGTCAAATAAGAGCCCCAACTTTTTGAGAAGGCTCAAATAAATCCACTCTGTTAGTACAAACGGAGCGTGTTATACAGTAGAAAAAACACGTGAACAAACAAGAAATTGACATGTGGCTTTTATAATTATGATTTTAGGAAATTAAATAACTTAAAATAAAAACTAAAAAATACAGAAAAAAAAAACTTTGGCTAATTGCTCAAATAAAGGACTAACGTTTGTCAAAATGCTCAAATAAGGGTCTGATCTTTTAATTTGACCAAATAAGGGTATAACGTTTGCCAAAAAGCTCAAATAAGGGCCCAATCTTTTAATTTGGCCAAATAAGTACCTAACGTTTGCCAAAATGCTCAAATAAGGGTCTAACGTCGAAAATTCTCACGCTTAATCCACACTGACGTCAGACCTTTATTTGAGCATTTTTGATAACGTTAGGCCTTATTTGGCCAAATCAAAAGACCGAGTCCTTATTTGAGCATTTTTTTATAATGTTAGGCCCTTATTCGACCAAATTAAAGATCGGGTCCTTATTTGAGCATTTTGACAAACGTTAGACCCGTATTTGAGCAATTCGCCAATAACTTTTAATTCAAGATTAAAATTAAGAAACACATTATATATATATATATATATATATATTCCTAACTACTTATCCAAATTATTAACGATGATAATGAATATGATTATTCAATTTATCTATAATATGTTTTATGATTAGATAACTAATAAGCATACTATAAGAACTAAAACGGATTGGATCATAAAAAAAAGACTGAAAAGAGTAAGTTAATTAGTTTCTTCATTATTTTCATTATTATGTTTGATGATTGCTTAAATGATTGTTCTGAAGTGATTGCATAAACGGATATGAACTGAACATAGTGTATAATCCATAGGGAGGTTATCAAATTTTTTATTGGCCATGAGGTTATCAAATTTTTATGGTATATCAAAATTTTGTAAGAATATTTAATTTAAACATGTTGGATCACGTGCAACGCACGTGAAAGGTTACGTTAAAAACCCTTATTAACAATATGGTTAAACTTAATTATCTCGCTCTAAAATGTCGACGATATTCTAACCTAAAATCGACAAAAATTGCATCCATTATGATCAAAATTTGAAGCGAAAAGTGGAAATCAGTTTGACATAATGAATTTATTTGTTAAAGTTTTAAAGTGGTATTTTTTAAAGTTTGGGCCCTTCTTTAAGATTTATGTCAAAGTTCGAGGACCTATTTGAGATTTCAACCTAATTACTTTTTTGCCTCTCGTTTTCTAAACATGTAAAAAACATTATGTTACTGTTTTTTTTAAAAAAAAAAAATTTCTTAGTCAACCCCTTATAAAGTCGTCTAATGTAAAACAATTACTACTTTTCTTACATGGCATGCATATGATGTGTATATATTTACGAGTGATGATTTCGCCGAACCAGATCCGTGAGAGTTTTTGTACCAAAAAGAAAAAAAAGGATCCGTGAGAGTTATTATACAAATGGTGACATAATTACAATCATTTAAATTGAGGTTAATAAATTTTATGAATTTATGATTAAACTTTTGTTACATAAAGGGTTTTGTGTTAACTAATTCCATGAAATCAAGTCCATAACCACAAAACCGTATCCTTGAGATCATTTCTCTGGATTTTACATATAATTGCTCTTAGTTTAACCTGATGAAAACGAGATTTCAAAGCTTTGGATTCGATCATTATGCAACTGTTGTTTCTAATATCAGTTGTCAATTTAATAGAAGTTGCAGTGTCACATTCTCTGTAGATAGCCAAAAAAAATTGTTTGCCTTTTTTTTTTTAATTTAAAAATTTCTCTCTTTCTGTGGAAAAGTATATATGTGAAATGGGATTTCATAGTTCTAGTGGGCATATGGTTGTTGGTTATTGGATCAGAAACAAATGCATTGAGAAAACAATTTTTTTGAGGTTCGAAATATAAAAAAAATAAAATAAAATAAAAACTCATCAAATCAAAGATAAATTTTATTATACAAGATTTCCTCAGTCATGATCATAGACCCCACCAGAAAAGAAATGTTTGTAACAATCATCAAAAATCAATGCCAATTCAGGAGGGGGATTGTGGTGAATGATCAATCATTCAAAGATTCGTTCACTGCCCAGTAATTAAGTCATCAATGTGAAAGCCATAAAAAAAAATACTGGAAAATTTTGGATAAAGAATGATGAGAAGAATCAAAGGGGAAAAAAAGATATACATTATTATATTACAAAAATTCAGGCTCTTAACAATTCTAAATTTCTAAGTTGCCAATAAGTGGTTTCACAGGCCATGTGTGACGAGGAAACTTGGAAACATGAAAGTCCATATTCCAAGGAGGACAATTTGCATTGGAGATACATATAATTATAGTCATGATTCCATAAACATTAATTCATCTCTATTTTGAATAAATAACTCCTTTAATCTTTTTAAAATCAATAACTCCTTTAATCTTAGTACTTTGTAATTGTATGATGATTATGACATTGGGTATTTGGGTTTGGGTAGAGAATATTGGTTTAGTAACGAGTTATAAAATTTTTAAATCTATAAATTAAAATATAATCACCTTTTATATTACTGCAGCCAACATAACTTCCTTTTTGTTTCTAGCCAATTCAATAATAATATATAAGGAGATTAATCCTTCTTTGTGATTAGAGAAAGCCATCAACTCATATCGGGGTATAAGTATACCTCTCAACCTTGAGGGCAACTCATATTAAGATTTAAGAATTCATTTACATTTTCATATAAAATTTTTTCGAACTTAATAGAACATCTATCAAAACTAACAATCATCAAAATTCAAACATAAGTCTAGTATAGAAAGCGTATGAAACTTTACTACTTGTTGTAACAACCTTCGGGGATGAAAATAACTTTCTTCTCTTACAAATGTAAGCTGATTCTTTTTGTTGCTAGAATGTAACTCGAGTTTAATATATACACCTCCTTCATTTTATATTGAATATTTGAATCCCTATCTTATATTATATATTTATATATACTTGGATAACTTAAAAGCAACATTAATTTTCCTAAAATTCAAAAGGATATTTACTTTATACAAATACAATTTACTATATAACGGCAACTTTCAATATATATATACTAGTAATGACACGTGCGTTGCACGTATGTTAATAATTTATAAAACATATAAGAAATATTAAAATAATATAAATATAATAAATGACATATTAATTTGTAATATATAACATGAATAATTAATTTTATAAATCATATATAATAAAAAAATCCAAATGAAATAAGTATATAATTAATAATGCTTAATAGTCTATGAAAACAAAATCATATTCTAATATTTCTTTACTGTAATAGTATTTTTTAAATTCATCAAAGTTCGTGTCTGTAATCAAGTACGAGTAACTTGGCCTATGTTATGGTAGCTTTTCTCTTTGATTTTTCAAGTATTTTAGATATAGTATAATTAAGTGTTTCCAATAAGTATATTTCTTTGTAAAATTTTGAATTTTGGTTATTTGTATTTTGGGTTAACTTAATTACGATTTACGAACTTCTTCTTTTTTCCCATTCAATGAGTGATGACATTAACCAAAAAAAGTTCTTGGAGAAAAATTACGAATCGAAATTTTTATTATGATTTTTTTTTTCTTTAACAAAAGTTACACTTTCTCTTAAAAATCAATAGAATATCATACATTCATTATTTTTATTTTGCTGATCTATTAGCTTAAATCACATTATTCTTTTATTAGTATGCATAAAATTATAGTGTAACGATAAGAAATCAAATTCAATTTTGATTCAACATCTCAAAGATACGCCTATATAGCATATAAATTCAATTCCAATGGCCAAAGAAGGACCTATGCATTTAATTAATTAGGAAAATGTTAATTTTAATATATATTAACATAATACTTTATCACTTCATAAATTTTATAAATACTAAGTGTTTTATTCTATTTTGAATAATGAAAAATTATACATTACATTTATAATAATTATCATAAAAAAGCACAATAAAAGTTGATTATCATATACGTAATTTTAAATATTAATGCTCTCTATTAACATTTTTATTTGTAAATATGAAGCATATATATCTATTCAATGATTAAGGTTATTGAAAAATTGTAGAGATTATCTCTTTTTTTTTTTTGGAGGAACTGTAGAGATTATCAAAAAAATTATAGTGATATCAACAAATTCAATAACTTTATTAACTTTTACCAATAATAAAAGTTAAAGGTTATAAAAAAAATACTTTGACAATATCAGAAATTAAGTAATCTTACAATTGAGTAACTTCTTATCAATGATATGAATAGTACCAATTTCCTTCACTTTAAACCAATTTAATAAGCTAATTACATCTTTAATAATCCAATAGCCTAAACAATAATTTTAATGACTAACTCATTTTTTTATAACTAATTATATAAATAAATAATTCAAAAATTCAGATATTCAATATTAGTAGAAGAAAATAAGTACAACTTTTCCGTTTTGAACGGATATTAAGAAGTTGAAAAGTCATGCAAAGTTATTTATAGGTTCGAACCCCACCATCTCACCTAATCACCTCCCCTCCTCGTAGAACAAAACGAAAGAGAGGTTGAGCTTTTACATATTTCCAGTTTTTCAACTTTAAGAAGGCAAATAAGTAATAAATGCTACCAATTTATTAACATATCAGTAACCTTTCATCTATAGAAAAAGGTTACCAATTTTTCTATCTAAGGTCTTTAAAAGCTAAATTGGAAGGCAAAAAGTTATAAATATATCAAGTTCAATAGTGTTATATCCTAAAATTTAATTCCATTTCATCAATATTAAGATTGACTTGGCCCTAACCTTCTTCTCCATCTTCTCCTTCTTTACTTTCATAGCTTTACTAACTCCTTTTTTTTTTAACTCTTTCACTTTATTCGTTTCTAATATGCTTTATTTCTATGTAATGTTTGCTTATTATCAAAAAAAAAATCTGACATCAACCACTTCAAATTTGTATTCAATTGTTGTGAACACTTCATTTTTACTGTATATATAATTACAGGTTCAATAGTCAATCATCAAAAACCAGCTGCGAAGCGCGAGCAACAAACCTAGTATAAATTAAAACTTCAACCACCAATATGATGGAAAAAAAAAAAGAACTGCCAATAAAAAAGGAACTTGATATAACGATTTGATGATTCTGGATTTAACTTGATTTGGTGCTTGAAAAAACTACAATTGATTTACTCGATATAAAGGAGTGATTTTTTATGTCAAATCGTTATATAATGGATTTAAACTTGATGGACCATTAACTTGATATAAAGGATATAGTTTTTAGTAGAGTAACCTAAATAATTGATATTAAAAATAATAAAAATAACCTTTAACATAGATTAATTTAAGTCCAAATCAACTTAAAAGATGAAAACCAATTTTACGTTATTAAAAAAAGTTATAGTGAATGAATGATCTATTAATTTTTATTTTAAAAAAAATCAAAACTTTTAATAATTAACATTTATTCTTTTTTCAAGAATTATTATCCCAACAGTTAGGGGTGGGCATGGGTCGGGTTTATCGACCCAACCGACTGCCACCGACCCAACCGACCTTTGGCGGGTTGGTTTTGAGGATGCGGTCGGTAAGTGGGTAAAAAAACCGACGGGGTTCTCCCTTATGTCGGTTGGTGTTCGGGTCTAATTTTTTGGACCCGAAATCGACCGACAGATTTAATATTTATAATTTATATATATATATATATAATATATAATAAACCATAATAAGTTTATTTTCCATCTCATATTCTCTCATTTTCTGGCGTTTCTTTCTCCCTTCTATTTTCTTTCTTTTTTTCCTCCTCTCTGCCTTAGTGCCTCCTGCGTCAAAAAGAAACCCAAATATGAACCCTTTTCATCCAATTTTTTAGTGGAAACAAGACTTCTTCGATCAAATTTATTGAGACCCATGTAAATTCCTATTTCTATCCAAGTTTGCAACGACTATTGCTGCAATCTCCATTTGCCAAGCTCTGTTTTCTTTCCTCTGTATAGCTTTGATTCATAGTGATGGAGATAGCCCCAATACGGTAGGACGATCTCAGGTACGGATCTATGGAAGCTAAGCTGTTAAGTGTTAAGTGTTTCATCTCCAGCCTTGTCTGCTGTAAACGGCATTGCCAAGTTTTCAAGACTCAGATACCTTTTAGGCTTGTAAGCAAGGGAATTCCCCAGGTTTAAGTTTGATTGAAGTACAAAATTGTCAAAGAAAGACATTCTTGTTTTTTTGATTGCAAATATCTCTTTTTACTGTTTCTTACAAATTAGCTTTTAGATTGTTGATTGTTGAAGAAAGGCAGAGTCTTTCTTTTATCTTCAATTTTGGGGAAAAGAAGCTTTGGTTTTTACTTACCTGAATTTGACAAATGGTGTTTTTGATTATTCAAATTGATCTGAATTTCCCACCCCTAGAAAGTGTTATGCGCCTGTATATATCTATCTTAATTCTTACCTTTCAAGTGTTTGATAAAATGCCTAACTCATCTGTGTAAATCCATTGTTGGCTTAATTCTTGCCTTTCAAGTGTTTTATAAAATGTCTAACTCATTTGTATAAATCCATTGTTGGATTAACTAGCAACCGATTGGTGCTAAAACCGACCAACCGACCGAAACCAACTTCGGTCGGTGTCTGGCGCGGTTTCTAGCATATGTCGGGCGGTGATCGGTGGCTGGGGGACTGTCGATCGGTGACTCATTTTTGGAAAATTTTTCCACCGATCCGACTGAAACCGACAGACGCCCACCCCTACCAACAGTCAAGCAGATCTCACTATCTGACACCAATCACTATTGAAACTTGAAACAAATTTTCTCATAAATCCAGAGTCACACGTTAACAGAATTTTAGCTCCTCTTTTTTTTCATAGGTTATTCATAACTACCAACTTCTTCCCTTCGTGTTCATAGAAAAATAGATTTTTAATAAAAAAAAAGTATTTTGGTTAGAATTAAAACCATGGCACTTTAAAATATTAGGAAAAAATTGAAATACTTATCAATGTTAATTTAATACCAGATTAGAGCGAATCATAACACTCATTAATCAAAATAGTTTTTGAATTTTTTATTTATGGGGTTTGTAAAATGGGTCGTCCACATTCTAAGATGAAAAATCATATTTATATGATTTTAATTAATTCTTCAGGATTCTTTTGTTCTTTTTTATATGAAAATATTTGTTGTTAACTATTATCATCTTTGAATTTTACTTTATTGTGTAAACTTTTGGGATCTGGTAGAAAAATGAAAAAACGCCTTAGATTTGACTAGAATTAAAACCATGACACTTTACATAATTAAAATTATAGGGAAAAAAATATTAAATACTCAACTTCGAAATAGTATTAATTATCTAAGAAAAGATGAAGAAAAAAATACATACAAAAAATAAGGAAGACAAACGTAATGATAATATAACTTATAACTTATAATAATTTTAGTAATAATTATTATAATAGTAAGAAGTTTAACGTAAAAATAATTGGTATTATTATTGGTTAATTATTTGATACACCAGCGGTGTAAATTTTGGACTTCACAAGCGGGTTGTGGAGTTGACACATATCCATTTTTTTAATTAATTAAGTTTTAAATATTTCAATCTAGTCCCTAGAGGACACATGTCACCCTTCAGGATCCGCTTGTGTAGTCTGCTAAACTCCACTGACGATGTATTGTTTAATTTACCATTATTATTTTAGACTTTTTAATATGGAAATAAAATATTAAAATCTGGTTGGATAATGGATTACATTAATTTTAAACAAGTGGATCAGGCCGTGCTGACGCGTCGAACGTTCAGAAATCTACTTCTTTGAACAATTTTCTATTCAAATTAAATTGTTAATCTGATGCGTAGGAAAGTTCGAAAATACTATAATTTTAAATGTGTTGCATCTTTAAAAGGCTATACTATTAACATTGAGCATATGCCCTAAAATTAGCAATAAATAATAAATATTAGGGTTTTGTACATGGACAGGTGCAATAGATTCAATTTTGTTTCCTCCTCTAAAGTGTGTAGCACTTAAACAAAAACTAAATTTACTCTTTTCATCATATGGACATGAAAGGCCTGAAGAGAGGTTACAATTCTAGAATATTTATTATAATATTTATGTTATAACATTGAATTTATGTGAAAGGAAATAATAATTACAAAAAAGGGCTCAAGGACAAGAATTGGCTAGAAACTAACATAGGGTCTTCTTAGTAATTTGGCAAGTGAGAAAAGATAGAAATTGACAAAAAGAGTTCAAATAGAGCCTCATCATCGATCCTCAAAAGGGGCCTTTGGTAAATTCCCTGGGTCTTTCAAATACTATTTAGTAAGTATATATTAAACATGATATTAGATTACATATTAACCCTTAAAAATATAACTAAAATTTTAAAATTAAAAAGGGTATTTTAGATCTTTCAGATCAAGGTTTTTGAAGTTTAGACTTATCTATACTATATATAAAAGTACGAATAAGGGGAAACTTTATGTTTTTCAATTGTATCCTTATTTTTAAAACATATTTCCAATTGTACCCTTTTTTAAAAGCATATTTCTAAATTGTCATTACTAAATAATATTTTAATTATTCTATTATTTTTTAATCATAAATTATTCCATTATTAATTACACGAATAAGGGGAAACTTTATGTTTTCCAATTGTACCCTTATTTTTAAT
>AWWV01010441.1:0-40289 GCA_001974805.1 Corchorus capsularis | reverse complement strand
CTCTCTCTCTCTCTCTCTCTCTCTCTCTCTCTCTCTCTCTCTCTACGGAATTTGGCATGGTTCCTACAAATTTCGTTCATTTTTTGTCCGATTATTAACGAAATTTAATCAATTTTCATCCAAAATGGCTAATTTGTCATATTTTTTTGCAAGTTTAAGAATATAATTGGCAATGTTAGAAGTTCAAGAACAAATTTATCATTTTCTTACAAATTTAAATGCCAAATATCTATTAAGCCATTAAATATTAGATTTGGATCTTAAAAAATTACTTTTATTTTACCTATCAAAATTTTATTTAACAGCCTTCACCTTCCTGCCTATCACTGCCAAAATAGTGTCGGATGAATCTCTGGCCACTACCCATAAAATTACACGGGTCATAACTATAACTATAACTATATAAATAAGGAAATGTTAAAACTTGTTTTATTTTAAGGGGGGGCTACATTGTAATTATCTCAATCATGTTTGGGGTTTGCAAGATTTTAGGGGGGCGATCGCCCCTGCCTGCCCCCACATATCCGCCCCCGATGTCAACTCTTAATCCTGCATGTGTAGTCTGCTAAATTTCATTGACAGTGTGTTGGATAATTTCGCTTTAAAATATAACAAACAATAATAGTTGAAGTGTGGATTACCAAAAAACCAATAAGGACTCTCATCACATTCAATTGGGGTACTATTTGCATGGCTTTTTGGTCTTTTTGCTATCGGGTTTTTTTGTTATTTCGTTGAACTCTTGAGGGCAATTTGGGTATCCAATATAAGACTTGAGAATGATTTAGGCATTCCATTATTTTTTGCCCCTAGGATTTGGCTTTCATGTCACAACTTTTGAAATAGTGACTCTTCCACCATTTTTTATGACATAGAGTGTTGAAATTTAGACTATCTTACTTAGGGTTTAACATGATTTTAGAGAATTCTTCTATCTCTCTTAGGGTTTTGCATGGTATGGGTTCTTCTTTTAATTTCTTAGGGTTTGTCTATCATGTCATATATGACTTACACACATAGGGTTTTCACTCTTCCACTCTATCAATCTCTCTTTCTTCTCACATAGCCTTTTATTTTTAGATTGTTGAAAATTTGACCCTCTTTGTATATAAATAATATAGTTTTTGTTATAGATATCTATTATTTATTTGATCCCTTTGCATTTGAATATAATTTTTGGGTTATATGCCTTTAGTTTATTATGATTTTTTTTTGCCATCAATTAATGTTAGTTTAGGATTGCCATTGATATGGTTAATTTATATTGATTTACCCATCAATTGTGGTGGTCAAAGGGTCTTATCATATTGATTTGGACACTAATTATTGTGGCCAAAGGATTATTATTTAATATATACTTTTCTATGCTTATTTTGTTTATAGAGTAAATTAAGATTAATATGATTGTAGAGATAGAAAAATTTGACCAATTAACAAATGGTTTAGTTGGGTAAATAAATTAATTGGGTTGAATCCAAGAAAATTAATTTGGGTAAAATGTTAACAAGAGCCCAATTAAAAAGGTAGTTAAGTTGGCCCAATACAACTGGCCCAATACTACTCAGTTAGGGTTACCAAAATGACCCTAGCCTTCTCTATATAAAGAGGTTTTCACCTCTCATTTTCAACACAAGTGAAAAGGAGAAAACCCTAATCTCTTCAAAAGAAAACCTAGCCTCCTCAGAGATTCCAAGCCACCGGCATTCTCTCCAAATTCAAGGCAAAGTTTTTCTCCATCAAGCAAAGCAAATCTGAAGCAAAGTTCTTCTCCATCAACAAAGCAAAGCCTACGGAAGTTATCTCTTCATCAAATCCCAGCCGATCTACAGAAAACAACAAGTTTTTGACCGTCTTCTGCATAGATCTGCCATATCCATCCGATCTACAAAGAATCACAAGTTTCAACCGCTTCTTTGAAGATCTATCAATTCTCAATCTCAAATCCAGCAAATCCGACAACAAGGAATAACAAGTCTTTGGCCATTCCTTTCAAATCCTTTCATCGAGATCAAGCTATCAAGCCCTCGAGAATATTTCCAAGAGATCGAATCAGAGGATTCCTTTTACAGAGAATTGTACCCATTTATATTTTCTTCAAATCAATAAAATCAATATTTGTTTCATTTATTTTTTTGTCTTTCTTTTCTGACACGAAAATTTGTGTTTACAATGATATAGATCTAAAAAAAAAGGATTAATATGACATATATATATATATATATATATCATAGAATATATTAATAAGTTAAAACTACATTAAAACCAATACCATATATAATATTATATTAAGATATATATATATATACTTATGAGTTAATTTACAATTTAAAACAACACGAGATCTATAATTTTGCTATAATAATTGCTATAAAAATGGTAAGCTCATGAATACCATTTATTTTTCCTTTATTTTTATTTGTACAAGTGGGCCGGTTTGGGCTTTTTTTTCCCTTGCCGTGGATGTATTTGTGAGCGTAGAACTGTAGATTGCTTTCCTTTTTTTTTTTTTGGCAAAAAAAAGATACTTTTCTTTTAGGCTTAGTCAGCTCCTATCAATATCACTGAAGCACCCTTGAATTGAGCAAGTCAATCTGTTGCCGCTTGCTTTGCCTAACCACGACCTTTCTTCTTTTTCTCTTTGGTCGGCCCTCTCTCTTTTCCCACTCAAATTCTAGACTCTTCTCCGGTACTATGTCACTGTCTTAGTCTCTGTTGCTGCTTGCTTTCTCTCTTTGGTCGGCCCCTTTCTACTGTTTTTCAGATTCTAGAGTGTTCTCTGTATCTCTTTTCAATCTTTTTTGTTTGCTACTCTCCTTAGGTACCATTTAGTCCAACCTAATTTTGGGTTTTCTTCTACCTTGCTCTTTTGTTTGACCATTCTCCGCCCGGTGCTTCTGATTTTATCAGTCTAACAGGTAATATTTGCCAATTTCTTCATATTTTGCTTTCTTTTTGCCCCTGCGATTTCATTCCTTCTTCTATTTATTGACATTTCAGTGAGCCAAGATGAATCCGTCGCCTGCTAAGAAGGTCGGCCAATTCTTAATTTTCCATTATATATATATATATATATATATTTGGTGTTTGTTCATTGAAAGAATTGGATTTATCTTTGAATTGTTGCATGAATCTTCTTCTTCTAATCTCCTGTTAATTTGTTTTGTTTCCACTCTTCTAGGTAATCGATCTTCTGTCATCTTCTTTTAATCTATACTTCTCTTGCATGAATCTTCTCCTTTTAATTTTCTGTCAAAATTATTTGGTTTAAAGCCTTCTTCTTTCGTTATTTTTTTATTTTATTTATTTCTGAATTTTTTTCAAGAGGAAACCCATGGCATACCAATGGAACCTGTCAACTTCAACTGCGAATCCAAGGTTTGGTTCTAAATCCTAAATTCTTTCTGGAATTTTATATGTTGAGTTTTCATTGAATATATGCTCCTTGCGGACAGGTATGCAATTTCATGTCTTCTCCCTCTTTCCCTTTGATTTCAGTAGCATAATTAAACATTCAAGGTGAATAAAACGATTTAATGCAATACAATTTGATGACTTGGACACCTTTTATTTGTTTCAACATTATTTTTGTTTTATATACCATGGTTAATTGCAAGTCTTTCTATTTTGCTTATTGAGGGGTTGAGCATTACAGCCACTGATGGAATGGAAACTTAAGGACTGTACTACAACCCATAAACTCTTAGAAATGATCTTATTGACCATGATGTGTAGTTTTCCATTAGTAAATTTCTCTTTATTTGATTAATTCTAACTAGAAATATCTATTTTGACTTCATAAATCACTAAAGCAGCTAATTATTGTTCCTATATTCATGAGTGTTTTGTTTCTATTTTCATGATTATATTGTCAGTTTGTGTGAAGGGTAAACAAGTTCGGATCTTCTTGAACTCTGCAAGAAAGTGGAATAATTTCCAATTAGGGAGTTACTAGATGATGAGGACAAGAAGGGAAGACCATCTGGTGTAAGTATTTTTGTTTCTTTTATGTGACCATGTGCAGTGCTTTCTTGAGTTTTGCAAAGATTAAGCATGTATCTCTGAATGATCTTAAACCTATGAATTTCCTGATGAGAAATATCTTTTATTACGTCCTGTATCTGTTCTGTCATGAGGAACTGAATTGAACCTTTCTTATTTTAGTTTAGATTCAAAGTGAATGCTTGGGTATTCTTTGGTGCAGGGAGTAGTTTTAGTTTGTGGAGCTATTTTCAATGATTTTATCCAACTACAGGTGAATCTTTTAGCATGTAAAAATTGATACTACCTATTTTTTTCTGTTATGTAATTACCTAATTAAGCTTTTTAAATAGTTTCCATGTTTTGATTATCTTAGTCTAGATTCATAGTGAATGCTTAGGCAATCTTTGATGTGGGGAGTAGTTTTAGTTTCTGGAGTTATCAGGTGCTCTCTAATCTTTTTATATTGTGTAGCTTCTGATTATGATGGAAATTTTCAGGCCTCTTCTTTTGCTGTGCAACACCTTTGGTATTGACACTTATATTGATATACATCCACACATTATCATTGACAATCCAGAAATGAGAAAACATGTTTCCTTCTTATAGTAAATGCTTTGCTGCCAACTTGGCTCAAACTAGATAATATTTTCTTATGTATGCAGACTCTTATGCATTATGATTGATGCAAAAGAGTGTTTGCTTATGATCTATAGTAATCTTTTCCATATTATTAAATGATGAAAATAGAATCTACAATCCTTGCGAAGTGTTTACTATTTTGTGAGGAAAACAACAAGGACTTTCAGTTTCACACCTCTGTTCTTCCACTGATATTGGACTGGTATGTGTTTCAATACATGGGTAATGATGAGCTTCATGTTAGATTCTATTTGACTTTTGCTATTTTACTTACGAAAAGGTATGTTATCTCAATGTCCTGTTTGTTTTTTTTTTTTGTCCATTTTGTAATTTCCAGCGGAAATAAAGGGTTATGTATGTTGGATCATTTTGTGCTTGACTAGGACATTTTCTCATTGGTTTTCTATGTTTACATTCTTTTAAATGAAGTTTACTATTAGCTAATATTAGGAGCAGGCTTGCAAGCTTACAAGTCTCTCAATCCTGAAAAAGAATTTTTATGTACATTTCAACTTTTTAGTATTCTTCTTTTTGTACTGGGAGCAGCAAATATGGAGTGACATTGGTGAGAGCAAAGTTGATAAAGGCATGCAGGATGCTATTGGAATTGGAGAGGGAATGCTTAGAAGTTTACACTTTACCGTCAAACGGTTGATGAAGCTGCCAATGCCAAGGCACACCTACATCAATCTGTTGCAGCCAAGGAAGTTGAGGTTGCAACACTTATGGCTGCTCTTGGGGAGCTTAATATTCATTCACCGGTACAAAGAATTCACTGCCATTAGTTCATTGGGAATATTGTGTTCATTTCCCAAGCTGTATAACTTGCTAATTTTATTTTTATTTATTACTTATTAGATTCATACAGAAAAGAAGGTGGCACCATTGAAGAAAAAAAAACCCCCTACATCAGTTACTCCACTGCTTGAGGATCTTAGGAGGAAGAAAGAAGAAAGAATTAAGCAATTTGCAGATATAAGGAGTCAAATTGAAAATATTAGTGGAGAAATGTTTGGTTACAACTATGCGAGTGATATGTACCATGTTTAGCTTTTTTATTTTGGCCGAAGAGGCGAAGACCATGGTTAGCTCTTTAATCATTTGCATTTACCTTAATAGTTTTGTTTTAGTATTTATGATTTTTGGTTCTATTACAAAGTTTAGCTGAGCTTTGTTTTTTAATGTTAGAAATACTGATTTTATTACTTTTTTTGGTAAAAAAGGAACTTGAATAAAAGAAAGGATTAAGCGTTTACATCCCTTGGGAATGAGAGTCCCATAATATCATCCAAAAATATGTCCAAAATAAAGTCAGGGTACATTCCATAATTAAAAAATTTTCAGGCAAATCTCTGCCATGATTCGCGAGGGCATCCGCCAGTCTGTTGCCTTCCCTAAAGCAATGGTACATCTTCACATAAGGGAAGGTCTTCATCAGATTCCTGCAATCATGAATTAAAGTACCAAGAGGGTGAGAAGCATGGTCATCCTCTTTATTAATAAGATCAATTACCACTTTGGCATCCACAACAATCTCAAGCTTCTCAATTCCGCTATCTTTAGCCAAGCGCAGACCATCTCTAAGGCCCCACAACTCTGCTTGAAGACTTGTAGCAAGATTGATCTTTTTACTAAAACCCACAATCCATTCTCCTAGATCGTTTCTAATGCAACCACCAGCACCCGAGCTTCCAGGGTTACCAATAGTAGAGCCGTCAGTATTAAGTTTAAACCAGCCATGACAAGGTGGAGACCAACAAACATTCACAGAAATTCTACTAGAAACCTTGGGGATATGATAGCCAAGATGATAGAATTCAAGAGCTTTAGCAAGAGTAGAATGAAACAGGGAATTGGAATTAAGAACTTTTCCCTGGAAGATTCTCTTATTTCTAGCAAACCAAAGACTCCAACAGCAATAAGCAAAAATGCAAGTCCAAGGGACCTTATTAATGGAAAAAAGAAGCTGACAAATTGTCCTTAAACCATAGAAAAATGTCAAGTTGATCAAAGAAAGTAGAAGGAAGGTCCCCAAACAGAAGAAGCAAGACTACAATCTCTCAAAATATGAAAAGTGCTTTCCTCACAATCAGGACATAAATCACAGCAAAGCTTAGAGGTTTAACAAGCATTTGTTACTTTATTACTTTAACAAGCATTTGTTGGTATTGGTTATTTACTTGGCAAATTAGATAATCTATGTTTTTTACTATTTCTTCCATATGAGTTGTGAAAAAGAAAAGTTAGCGATATATATCGTATAAACCTTTTTCAACCTGCGGCGAAGCGTGGGTGAAAAACCTAGTATACTTAAATTTTCGCCCAAAGATGTGTTATTAGTTATTACAGTACTCCATATGTTTATGAATAAAGGCGTGGGCCAATCTTGGGCCTAAAAGCAAGGGGCCAATTGATTAGCTCATCTTGGCTTATATGCTACCAAACGTTTGGGCCTGAAGAGTGAAGAGTAATGACAAATCTATAACACAAGCTTCGGCCATCTTAGTTTGTATACTTGTGTTGGGCCAACACAATCTACATTTGGACTTCCTTCAATTTTAATCGTCACATTGCTATTTCTAATTATGAAGATAATATGCTAGAGCACTACATTGACAGGTCATTGAGGATTTGAGGTCAAAGCCTAGCTGATGGAACAATTCCATACATCGAAGAATGAATATTGTCGATTTCTTTGATTAAGAAGTAAAACTATCTTATGCAGGACTTTCCCAAGAAAGTAAAGAAGATTAGAAGTTCACTTGATTTAAATTGTTACTAGTTTCTAGATGTATTAGGATATTAAGTCTCATGGCTTCCATGGCATCATAAGATTTTCAGACGTTGAAATGTTACAGATACTTTAGTTTGCTGCAGAAATAAGGCCATTCTCAGGTAAAAAATGTCCAAACATCATAAACCTCATTGACGTCGATAGCAGTTTTGATTTTCTTTTTTCTTTTTTCTTCTTTTTGGCCTCACGGTACTTTTGATTTAATCATTCGCTAATGTATCCCCCAGTTCATTTAGAATTTTGATCCGAACAAGAAAAAGAAGGCTAAATGATCAAATAAGGGTACAAGCGAAAATGCTTTATTTGGGACATATATATTAGGGTATAAAGTTGCAAAATCGGCTTAATAAAGGTTCACAATCAATCATACACTTAAATATTAAAATTCCATGTTAGGGCCTAATAAAGAAGATTTTCTCGAGTCTTATGAATGGAGAAAACCATTATTGACAGAGTTTTATACCCCATAATGGATCAACCTGATTCGAACAAGATTAACTTAAATTATACTTTTTTTTTCATATTGTCCAACATTTGATATGGTATCAAAATCTGTTGTGATATGAAACATTAGTTACGTAATACCATATGGCCATTTTTTTTGTCGACTGAGGGGTAACTGGGCTTCCAAACAAAATAATTAGGTAAGATGTTCAATATAAAAGCTTAGGGGGTAAAATAAAAAATAAAAATCATAAGTTAATGGGTAAAGTGTTATTATGCCATAAATTATACATCTCACTCTATTCATGGTAAGTCCATATAAGTAACTTATTGGTTCTTTCGCCTTTTCCATTGATTAATGGACAAAAGTTCAAGTGGGAAAGATGATAAACAGCTTAATGAGCAAAAAGACCCATGAACTTATACCGAACTGTCAAATAAATTCCTAAAGTTTTATTTTGGCCAAGTAAGCATTTGAACTCTTAAAAAAAGCTAAATAAGCCATGTTTTTTACAGTTCGGTGTAAGTTCAGGAGACATTTTGCTCATTAACCGATGATAAACTAAAAATTGAAGAGGAATTTTAAAAAGATTAGGGGACAATGTGTATATTAAACTGTTTCCGAAACCAATGAAAATATGGTAATCAAGTTTCAACTTGCAAGGAGGCGTTTCCAATTTTCGACAATCTGAAAATGGAAGATTAGAATATTGCAGTTTAGGGTATAGAAATAGAATTGGTGACATGATCTGGGAACAGCTAGGGTAACTCATAATCTCAAGAAAAATTAGATTGACTAGACAACCTTGACCATTAGATCCCATAGCAGCCGAAATGTTCAAAATCCACTACGAAAGTTGAGAAACCAACTTTTTCATAAAAAATATTGTTAGTGGAAAGCCATGAACTTGAACTTGAATTAGAAGCAATCACCAGACAGACATTCCATCCAAGAAAGCACTAACTCCATCAAATATTTTATATTTTCACTTCTATTTGTTGTTTTTTTTTTCCACATATAGGTTCTTCATATTATTTAGCCTAAAAAGTGGTCAAACACATTGTTTTATACATCATTTATTTTTTAATGAAAAGAGAAGATAATAATCATATAATTAAATATATAATATTAATTAATTAATTAATTAATTGACGGTTATCAAATTTAATTGGAAGAAACTTATACAAACTTTGGTTTCTTCCTTGTTTAATTGGTTTAATGGAAATGGAATACACATACACGTCTTCTTGTCTCTACAGGGCAATGCACGTACGGTTTACCTTGAACTTGGATGAGTTTGCTATATACGTACTATTTTCTCGAGCCTTCCAGAATTCAATTTGTTTCATCCAACGGTATTCAGGTTGAGTGAAGTCTTGTATATGCAACTTCTCAATGATATTGATACATTATATATTGTCATCATTATTTGAAGGCTAATTGTTTAATTCAAGGTAAAACGTTTCAATTTAAACTTAATTTGGGATAGAATCTTTTTATCTGGTTGATTATGGGTAAAACGTTTTAAAACTGGTTCAATCCAGGGCAATCCGTCATATTCAACCTTTTGCCTCTAATCGTAACTAATCTCACGAAAAGATTGTGCCTCTATTTGACAGATGGTCCCAAATTAAACCAATTTTGGAATGTTGTGCCCGTAATCAACAAAATTAAAAGTATTTATCTCAATTTAAGTCTAAAAATGACGCAGCGTGTAGCGTGAAATCTAACTCACCAAGAATCTACTTGGATGAAAGTTGATAAAAATTCCATACCAGGAAAATAAACTGATATAAACTTGAGAAAATAATTGATTTTACATAAACTAGGGTTTTCTAAACCTTAAATACCCTGTCAAAACTAATTAAAGTACTAAATAAAATAAAATATTAAAGCCCAATAATAAAATAGAGTCCAAAATGTAATTATAAAATCCAACCAATTCAGCCAGCTCAAAAGCCCAATTAATTTCTTCTTGTCCCCCGCATCATTCTCTTCCACTTGAATCAAACTCGTCCCTGAGTTTGAACGACCGCCACACTAAATGTTGTTGCTTCAAGCTTCTGTTTGACCTTTCCCATCAAGATCTCATGCTCTTTCAGATTTATTCGAAAGTGAGAAAAGCTAGACAAACTCACTTCAGGAATAAAATCAATAAAATGACAGATACCATGAATCAGTGGCAAGTCATCAGGAATGTGATTAGGTCTTAAACCCCTGAATTCTTGTAAAAACTGTTGCACCAACCCCGAGTGCTCCTCCACTTGCATTTCAGCCTCGTGCTTATCTACTGCTGCAAAGAACTTATTAGTATTATTAACCCCCATAAACACAGAAAAGTCCATGAATTCCTCCACATGTAATTGAGGAAATTCAGATTTCTTCTCCACAACCAACTCTTTTTGCTCCAACTCCACGGTAACATATTGATCAGGTGTCTTGGATTCAACACTCTCCCCATCCTTGGCAACTAATTTATCAATTGTCACAGATTCATCTTTCCTCTGAGTGACCTCTATCTCTTTATCCTTTTCAGTTACCTCAATCTCCTTTTCTTCTTTAGTAAAAAAAATTTGTCCATCCACCTTAAAAGTTTTAGGTTGGGTCTTTCTTGGTAAAGGAATCAATTTATAACCTTCTCCTTCCTTCTTAATTTTGTAGACATTATCATCATATGAATATTGTGCACCCTCATCAAACTGCCAAGGTTTCCCTAAAATTATTTTAGAGTGCTCCATGTCTACAATATTGCAATAAGTTTCACAGCTATACATCCCTACAGAAAATAAATTCTTGCATCTTCCATTGATTTCCCAAGGATGTTTCTTAACAGTCAGATTTAATAATTCAACTATTTTTCGAGTCACAATATTTTTGCAACAACCATTATCAATAGTCATGGGAAAGACTTTACCGTTAATAGTGCATCTTGTGTGAAAAGGTTGTCGTTGACGATTCTCTACAAAACCTTTATCATAGATAGGATTTCTACGAACATGTTCAGGTCTTTCAATAGGGCCACCACGAGCTATTTCCACCCCTGGCTTTCTATTGTCGACAGGATTTCTGCAAACAGATACAGGTTTTTCAATAGGGTCACCATGAGCCATCTCCACCATTGGCTTTCTATTGTCGACTTGCCTCCTGCGTGCAAAAATCTTTATTAGATTATCCAGACGATCTACAATTTCATCGGAAAGCTCATAGAAACGCCGGAATTGGAGATCCATCTGTTTATTATGCTGCTCCCATCGTTGCAGCGCGTCGTTCTTCTGCTGAAGAACGCTAATCCCCTGATCACCGTCAAGAGGACTGTTGCTAACACCACGAGTCATCATCCAGCTCTGATTACCAACTGACGCAGCGTGTAGCGTGAAATCTAACTCACCAAGAATCCATTTGGATGAAAGTTGATAAAAATTCCATACCAGGAAAATAAACTGAGATAAACTTGAGAAAATAATTGATTCTACATAAACTAGGGTTTTCTAAACCTTAAATACCCTGTCAAAACCAATTAAAGTACTAAATAAAATAAAATACTAAAGCCCAATAATAAAATAGAGTCCAAAATGTAATTATAAAATCCAACCAATTCATCTAGAGCCCAATTAATTTCTTCTTGTCCCCCGCGTCAAAAAAATTGAAACGTTTTACCCTGAAGTTTTACCCTGAATTAAGCAATTAACCTTATTTGAAAATAACTCAAGCAATAAGGATGTGATTGACGTAACACTTCATGCAACACGCGTTTCACTACGGTATGACTATACTTTATGTCATTTAAAGAAGAAATATAGTATTTCACAAATAGTTTCTCATCAAGATTTATTAGGGGTGTAATCGATTGAATTCGATTCGAGCAGTAGGGTATCCGAACTCGATCTCGACTTGGAATTTGAAGCTTGAAACTCAGCTTGATCTCGGTGGAGTTTTGCTTTTGAAGTTCGAGCTTGACTCTAGACGAGTATTAAGCTACTAAAGCCCAGCTTCTTAACTAATTTTTTTTTCGAAAAAAAAACTTGAATCAATCTCAAAGCTCATAGCTACTTATTCTCACAGCTCGATTATTTTCACCGTGAATTGCACCTAAGTCTTAAAGTGCGGTGGGAATAATTTGAGAAGGCTAAATTTTTAGCTGGTCGTACCTTGCCACCCAAACAAAGGGGGCCTAAGTCTTTTCTAATGGGACTCATGTGTGTCGTGCAAGTGTCGTTAAGTCAATAACACGCCGTTACCATGCCATAAAAACCTTGTAGGATCGTTACTGACAGCAATGTTACATGCAAAACATGCACGAGATCTTGTAAAGATACATAATTTGATTGACGAGTCAAACTTGTAAGCTTAGTTAATTTTATAAAGAATTAAACCCAATTTGATCACTTATCCAAACTTTTATCCTGATTTGGATATTTATCCTATTAATATTCCCATGCAAAAACGCATTGCAAACATATACACATACCCTTTATTTATTTAACATATGGAAATCCCATGCCTCCCCGATAAGGGGCAGGCGGGCAGCATTATCAAACAATTTATTTTTACTTTTTATTTTTTCTTAGCTTTGTTGTCATATTTTAACATGTGCAACCACGTGGACATGGCTAAGCCATCCATGCTCACGTAATAATTAGATTAACCAATCCCCTTGATCCACGTGTGACCCTTGCTGTTAAATTCTTCTTCCTTTTTCATTAAATCAACTAAATTTTCCTTTTTGGTACTATTAGTTGTGACTTCAACATATGTTGTGATCCATTTTATTTTAATTAAAAATTAAAATAAAAATTAAAATTAATTATAAGTAAAACGGTCAAAACTTGATTCAAACTCGATAATGTGTCCAACCGACCGAACCCAATTTGATCAGAAAAAGTAAAATTATAAACTAAAATTATTATAAACTAAAATTATGTTTTATTTAATAAAATCCACATTGTTATAATTTTAACCATTCTAAATTCTCATTTATTCAATAAAATTTATATTATTGTTATAATTTTACCTATTATGATTAAATTTGCTAAACTTCATTATATGAACAATAATTATATGAATAAGTACTAAATCAATTATATGAATAATTTATGATAAATTTATAACTAGTAATCTGTTTATTTACATAATGAATAAATAATAATAATTAATTAGTAATTTCTTGATAATTTTTTCTATTAGATTTTACTACCATACTAATAATTTCACGGTAAGGGTTGTAATTCTATTTTCAATTTTTATGAATACTTATATTATTAATTAATTTATTATTTTAATTGATGTAATGAAAGAACATAAATTTAGATATTATATAACCAATATTTATTTGAACACATACCTCCACTTCATAATTAATTATGTATTTAATATTCAAAATTAATATAAAAAGGGACAAATGTCAACTCTTTAACCACGTATATTCAGTTTTCTAAACTTCATCGTTAGTCGATTGTAAGATAAATCGAGTAATAAAGAAATTAATTAAATTTAAGAATTAAACATTAAAAAATTCAAGGCTGACCCAATTGATTCGAGTCCTAGACCCGAAAAGCTCAACACCCAAATGACCCAAAACCCGAGTGCCCTGAGGCCAAAATCCGAACCCGCCTGACCCTAAACCCAGCAGACCCGAATAACCTGAAACCCAGATGAGCTGAAACCTAAATGATCCAAGAAAATTACTTAACTCATTTAACATAGACCTAGATAACCCGAACTCGAAACCTGTCCAACCCCCCCTCCCCCCCGATTGACTCCTCTAATCTTATAAATCAAAGGAAATAATTGCATGTTACTCTTTTTTTTATTTTTAAAAACTTTAAATTCTTGTCATACACTCCAATACATTAAACTATCAATACACACTACGAAAATATAAATAGGTCAATCACAATAATTAAATTTTAAACAAATTTTCAACTTAATTAGTTTTTAAAAATAATAAATAATTAATGATTAGACAACTTATTTCAACTTTTAAACTTGATGATAATGCTTTTATTAGTTTATTTATATTATAAAATTTAAACTGGTCCAGAATTACCAAAATGTCTCCAATTTTTTTTAAATTAAAATGTTAAAATAAAATATTTATAAAAATATTAAATTTAATTAAATAAAAATAAAGTTTTTAGTAGAATAACTGTAAAAGTTTATTTCTAACAAAAGACTGTAAAATTTAAACAATATCATTTAAGAAATATATTTTAAAAATTCTAATATATCTAAGCTTTTTTAATTAAACTAGTTTTACCTTCCACGTGCTTTGCACGTAGCCCAACGTGTTTAAATGAAATGCTCATATTAAATTATGATAACCTCCCTATTAAATTACGATAATTACACTATTTTCTATGACCTCCTTGTGAAATTTTGATAACATTCCTATGAAATTTTAGTAACGATACTATGGAATTTTGTTAACCTCCCTAAGGAATTTTGAAGACCTCACTATGAAATTTTGATAACTTTCCAATGAAATTCTGATAACCAACACTATGAGATGTTGATAACCTCCGTATGATATATTGATAACCACGTTATGAAAATTTAATACCTCCATATGAATTGTTAGTAATCACACTTTGAAATTTTGATAATCACACTATGAAATTGTGATAACTTCGTTACGAAATTTTGATAAACCTTTCGATAAAAATTTGATGAACCTCCCTATAAAATTTTGATAACCTCCTTATGAAATCATGATAACTACAAATTTTGATAACCTCCCTATGATTTTTTGATAACCTCATTATGAAATTTTGTTAATCTCCCTATGTAATTTTGATCTACATACTATGAAATTTTGATAACCCTCTTATGAAATTTTGAAAACTAAACTTTGAAAATTTGATAATCTTCATATGAAATGTTGATATCCTCCCTAAAATTTTGATTATTCTATAATAAAAGTTTAATAACCTTGCTAATTCAGTAACCATACTATGAAATTTTGATAACCTCCCTAGAAATACCACTATGAAATTTTGGTAATCACATTTTGAAAATTTGATAACCTCTTTATGAAATTTTGATAACCTCTCTATAAAATTTTGTTGACCCCTCTATGAAATTTTGATAATCACATTATGTAATTTTGATAACATCTGTTTGAAATTTTGATAACAACACTATGAAATTTTGATAATCTTCCTATAAATTTTGATAATCTCCGATCTCTATGAAATTTCGATAATCACTCTATGAGATTTGATAACCTTCTACCAAATTTTGGTACTCCTTATGAAATTGAGACTTTTATAACCTTCATATGAAATTTTAGTAACCACACTAAAAAATTTTGACAACCACACTATGAAATTTTGATAACCTCCCCATGAAATATCAGTAACCTCCTTATAAAATTTTGTTAACCATACTATGAAATTCTTATAATCTCGCTATGACATTTTGATGATCTCTTTGATAACCTTTCTATAAAATTGTGATAACCACACTATGAAATTTCAATAACCTTCCTAATAAATTTTAATAACTAAATCCTATGAAATTTTGGTAACCACATTATGAAATTTTGATAACATTCCCATGAAATTTTGGTCACTTCCATATGAAATTTTGGTAACCACACTACGGAATTTTGATAACCTCCTCATGAAATTATAATATCCTCTTATGAAATTTTGATAACCACACAGAGACAAGAAAATCAAAATCATAATATCACCTACTCTTCTAACTCAACAATTTCCAATTGAATATAGTGAATACGACAAAACATTATATAACGAAGAGATGTAGCTTCACTAACAATAGTATTGTTGCTAAAGATGATGCGGGGCATCCCTATTGGCCAAGTTGAATCCTAATTAATGATGATAATCTAAATTTCCATTATTTTAATAGTGGAATAATTAGAACAAGTTGATTGACCCGTGCTGCCGCTACGGGCGTTCTTGTGTTAGAATCGTGATTCAACACCATGTATATATTAAAAGATTTTCTCTATAAATATATAAGAATTTCTTGATCATGTGATACTTAAAAAGTAAGATTCCATATTCTGAAACATATATGAGTCAAACATGATATGTAGAACATAATTTTTAAGTTCAGATGACTACAACGACTTTTTGGCTTCTAATCATAATCTTCAATGCTTGGGCCATGCTGAATCTGACCAATAGACCTTGGTCTCTGCGGAGAAGGATTAACACACACACTGCCTTCACGTTCACCATTTCCAATGATACGCAGCTCCTCAAGCCAAATCTATGAACTTTTGAACAAACTCAAACTCAAATTAGAATATAAAAAGCATAATATGTATAATTCAGTACTGTTTCTAGTCTTTAAAAAGATGACAGCAACCTGCATTTCTATCTTGAGAGATATCTGATTTTGCCTCAAATACATAAGTCTCGCATCCTCACGATCGCAGTGGGTAGAAACAATAGACCGTCGAAGATCATCCATTGTGGATTTTGACACAGAATTCTGCTTAAAGTTAAAACTGAATATGAGGAACTCTTCCATGGTATTCTTAGGATTACACCTTATAATGAAAAACTATATTCTTCCATGGCCTGAATACACAGTCATTCATCTTGACCTACTTGTATTTAGTTGACCACCCAGTTTATATAATACCGAAGAGCTTATTGGCGAAACTG
Source organism: Corchorus capsularis (assembly GCA_001974805.1). Lineage (NCBI taxonomy): Eukaryota > Viridiplantae > Streptophyta > Magnoliopsida > Malvales > Malvaceae > Corchorus > Corchorus capsularis. The sequence continues at coordinate 23,791 of AWWV01010441.1, read as the reverse complement.
AGAGTGGAAAATAAACAGTTAGAGTGATAAATATCTAAAATTATTATGAAAATGAATGGCTTCCCCCATTGGAAAAAGAAAAAAAAAGGCAACTAATAGTAAAAACGATACTATTATCTAACGGTAAATTAAACAGGCACCCGAAAAGGAGGAATTGAAGTCTAATAAAGCAAAAGGCCATAAACTGCAGTGATTAGAATTGAGAGTAATAATGCATCAATATTATATATTGTAACTGTCACTATATGATAATAGCCGCTCTTCATTTCATGTTTTCCACTTGCTTTTTATTATTAGTAGTATTAATGATTGTATTGCTGAAGATTGGACTTCCACCAAACTTGAATTCATTTCAGCATTCTTACTAATTTGGGTCATTTTCAAACTTCTTCAGACTCTTTAACTAAATCTGATTCAAGAAATCTTGTAATTACCAAAAGGTAAGGGGAAGAAAGGAAATAAAGGAATATATATGACATGGCATTTTTTGAGTCATCTGTCAATTGAGAAATGACTAAAAAGTTTAGATATTTAATCCCCTCAAGAATAAAAGGTTAGGACATTTAAGTAATCTGCCCAAGTTGGTAAAGACGGAAAAGATTAGTTCTCCAGCTCATCATTAATTCGGGGTAGGGATGTTTTAGTAATTCCACCCAGCTCATCATTAATCTGTGGTAGGGATCTTTTAGTAATTCCACTACTCTATTAAACTGAATTGAGAAATGACCAAAAAGTCTAGTTATTTAATCACCTCAAGAATCAAAAGTTAGGACATTTAAGTAATCGGTCAAGTGGGAAAAGACGAAAAAAATTAATTCTCTCGCTCCTCATTAATCCGGGATAGGGATCTTTTAGTAATTTCCATATATTTATTCAAATAATATGTAGTATATAAATGTATTAAAAAAATGGTACAATCGGAAAACATAAAGTTTCCCCTTATTCGTACTTTTATATATTATAGTATAGATTAGTAATATGGTAAAAAAAATAGATATAAGGATATTAGATTTAATTAAATAAAAAATAGAGTTTTTAGTTGAGTAAAATTATTAAAGTAAAATAGTAAAATGGTAAAAATGAAATAGTTATAAGCATATTAGATTAAATTGAAAAAAAAAATTAGAGTTTTTAGTTGACTAAAAGTTAAAACAATGGCATTTAAGATATATATTCCAAAAACAATAAGGATATAATGGGCGATTCAAAAGTTTTACAAGAACTCATACTTTTATATATAGTATAGATTTGTTTTGTTTTTTAAATTAATTGTGAAAAATATTTTTCGTTAATATTCTTTATAAAAGATAATTATTAACTTTGAGTAGTGCCTATTAATTTCTATGAAATTAAATACAAAAACTGAAATAAAGAAGCCAAAAAATAATTAGGATCAATCTGATAGCTCATCATCGCTACAAGGAGAACAATCAATATTCTACACCGTTAAATGGTTCAGGTTCACATTATGAGACTCATAGAGTTCCTCCATTGAAGTAAAAGAATTAACAATAGTCCAATTATAAACGGGTGTCACCCTACAACCCAAAGAAAACTGAAATTTATATAGGCTTATGACAAGCCACGACAACATTTGATGGAATAATTGGATTAGGGAACTTATATACCTATGGCTTTGGAAGGTTCAACCGCCTCAGTATTTGTAGAATTAGAAACTGAAATCAGATCATTCTTTGTTTCAAATTTTTGGGGTTTTAAGCTATCTTCAATTTTAATTCTAATCACTAAAAAGCCATTTTCCAAATTAATTGAAATAGAATTGGGAGATTGGTTTGGAGATTCTTTAAAACCATTGTTCTCATCAAAAGCCTTTTCAGGTTGCAGCAAAGAATTAGATGAAAGGTTGGAGTATATTTGATCTTACATTGAGGACGGATGTTGTCTAACTTCATATATATATATATATATATATATATATATATAGCATATTTCAAAAATGTTATTAAAAAAGAAAAGAAAAAAGAAAAAAAGATTGCAATGATAACACTAGCAATTAATTCATGAATCTGTCAATTTATTCACCTATTCGTACGTTGGGGTTATGGGGATATTCATATTCATATATATAGCTACCAAATGAGTCGTTGGCATGTAAAGTTAAACATTGAGTTCAGCTTCTCCCAGACTTTTTGACACTTTAAAATTTTTAATAATTCCTAACCAGAAACATGAATGATCCCCACACCATTACCTTTCAAATCATGGTGTTTTCTTACCTTTATTTTTTCTTAAGAAGATAGGGTTTCTGCAACAAACACAAAATCAAATAGGTAAAAAAGGGATAAAACAGTTTCACAACAGAAAGTACTAATTTCCTTTTCCTTGATTTGATACACATGCCAATCTTCATTAGCCAACAACTTGAGGGGTATTCTTTTAATTAATCTGCACACCTAATATCTTTGATTCCAATTTCCAACTACCTTGATTATGCAATGAAATAATTGGCTTCTGAATTAATTTCAACATTTTAGTTATAATTACTTCCATATTTTGCTAAGTGTTGGAACAAATACACATAAAATCATGTATATATAACTAACAAATGACTAGAATTTCCCGGCCGCGCTTTGCGTGCGGCATTTTTATTTTATAAATTCTTATAAGAAAATTAAGTTAAGAAATGAAATTTTATTGTGAAATGATAACAAAACAACGCAATGGAGTACAATTGAAGTATTGTTGTGAAATGATAACAAAACAAAGCAATGTAGTAAAATTGAAGTATGGAAAAGACGAGAATAGAGAGACAATAGAATATGTAGAAGAAGAAAATATGAATAATGAGAGAAATTGTTCTCATTCATCTCATTCCATAACAAAGTAAGTGGCCTATTTATAGGCACATAGATACATCACCATAAATATAAGGGGATGAACTTAGCACATAGGTATATGTGTATGAATGAACCAAGTCATCAATCTTATCCATGTTTTAATTAGATTCATGGACATACACAACATACATGTATATTCATAACAAATTTATAATTAATTTATAATTATTTGATAATTTATTTTATGTAGGAAAGGGGATGAATGTCTTCTAATTTTTCCAAACTAAATGAATACAAATATAATAAACAACACATTATAAAATTAACTATTGACACTTGTCAAATAAACCAAATGTCAAGTGGCACTCAATGAGGATCTTGTACATAAAATTAATAGTAGGTTTGATTGGTTGAGATGGTATAAGCGGTTTCTATTTCGATAGGAGTGAAAACACAAGTTTGGTTCTCGTAATTACAGCACATTTGTTAACTGAGTTTTAACATGTTAAACAAAAACCAAAAAAATAGTCTTGGACTACTAAAGCCTAAGAATACCCTAAAATAAAACCAAAAAAAATCTTGAATGTGTAAAAAATTTATGTCAATCGCTTTGTTGAGAAAAACAAAAAAAAATGATAGATAGATAGATAGTACATCTGAATCGAGTTTAGAAATTCCAACGAAATTTCTAATATTCATGATTTTCTCGAAAAGAAAACAGATGAGTTTAATTTCGAAGTCTGAATCTTAGGACCTTTATTTTAAGAGTTAATTTTTGTTTATGTTCATCTTTTAACTCATTTTCGAAGAATACATCATATATATGTTTGTTATTCACCTTTGTTAGAAAGAAACGTCTTGAATCTGAAATATGTTTTAACATGAACAATTATTAGTACTTACATGATACTATATTTTAACATGAAGAATTATTAGTACTTATAACATCAACGTCGGTCGTGTAGAAGAAATTTAATTTCCTTTAAATAAGATTTTGAATTCAATTTTTTAGTTATAAGCCAAGAGAGCTCCTCTTATTATAATTCAGGTAAAATATTAAATTAGATTAAAAACTAGGAAAAGCACTCAAATCGGGCATAATTCTTTAGATTGAATCTAATCAAACCTAAAAGTTTGGGTTATCAAACAATCATATTAGACCTTTACAGGACCATGCATGCCGTGCACAGATTGTTAAATACTATGTGACTTTTCTAACGTGGTAACGGTGCGTGCACAACACATAGGAGATTCCGTTAGAAAAATGTCTAATTTAAAACGACACAAACTTTTCGCCTGATTAGATTCAATAACGGCGTGTTGAGCATGACACAATTACTTGGCGCTCGACAAGCCTTGGCAACCGCCACAGGCTACCTCAAAGAGCCCAGAGACCACTAGGCCATCCGGCCCAATCATCTTCAATGCCCATAGGTCTAAAGCCAGCCAACTGGCACTCCGCAGGTAACCTCACACGTACGACCCGTACAAGAAGGTCCTATATATACCCACAACTCTCAAGGCCGAAGAAGGTTACACTCTCTATCTACTTACTCTCACTCAAAATCCTAGATCTAGAACTCTGACTTAGACATCGAAGTTCAAACGGGGGACCAAAGCCCATCACTCTTGATGCCCTTCCTAGTGCTTTCAGGTACTCATTGGAGCTCCACCAACCGGCTTCTGGCAGACGACTTGGCGCCCGCAACACGGCGCACAACACATAGGGATTCCGTTAAAAAAATGTCTAATTTAGTTGATGACACAAACTTTTAGCGTAATTAGATTCAATCTAAATAATTAGACCCTTTTGGCCAAATAAATAAATAAATAGACCCTAATTGAGCACTTCCACAAACTTTTAGTCCTAATTTGGATATTTACCCTAGAATCCAAGGTTGCTCAACATTAATTAGAATTTAGAATCCAATGTTATTATATATTAGGATTTGTATGAAAAAATAAATACCTAAGAACTTTTTTTAAAATTTTAAATCAACATTTTTATGATTTATCTAATAACTTATTCAATTTTGAAATCAAAATTTTTATAATTAGCATTGCAAAGCAACTAAAAATTTTCTTTTATTATTTAAAGTTGTCAAGATTTGATCTAACTATATGGAAGAGCTTTTAGAGTTAGAATCTTAAAATTCAACAATTCACCAACAAATATATTGTTCTACTTCCTTGAAATTGTTTTTTTTTTTGTTAAACTTCCTTGAAATTGTTGGCTAATTAATGAAGGGTGATTATATGATACACCGGCGGTGTAAATTTTTGACTCCACAAGCGGCTTGTGGAGTTGACACATGTCCCTTTTTTGAATTAATTAAGTTTTAAATATTTCAATCTAGTCCCTAAAGGACACATGTCACCCTATAGGAGCCGCTTGTGTAATTTTCTAAACTCCACCGCCGGTGTATTGTATAATTTGCCATTAATGAAAGGCAAATTATACAATACACCGTCAGTGGAGTTTAACAGACTACACAAGCGGGTCCTGAAGGGTGACATGTGTTCTTTAGGGGCTAGATTGAAATATTTAAAACTTAATTAATTAAAAAATTGGACATGTGTCAACTCCACAATCCGCTTGTGGAGTCCAAAATTTACACCGCCGGTGTATCAAATAATTTCCATTAATGAAATTAGAGTAAGTACATTAGAACAAGAAAAAATTACTTAAATCATAAAACAAATTAAACTTGAAGATAAACTTTCCTTGAAATTAGAGTAAGAACATTAGAACAAGATCTACATTGAAGATTCCAAATCAAATTACTTAAATCATAAAACAAAGACATAAAAGTTTTTTTCCCTAAAGTAACGTTAAATAATTGAAAATTGACAATTTCTTTTTGAAATTTCCTCAGCTTATTGTTCATTTGTGAACCGAACCATTCCGTAAGATTCTTCCTTTTGCATTTAATAAACTTTAAACGTTTTATTTTATGTATTAATAATAATAAAGCAATGTAGGTTATTTAATTTTCTTAAGAAAACAAAATTTCTGTCTTTTAAACAAAGGAAAAACTAAAGCAGAAGTAATTAAATTCTTTCAAGATATTAATACAACGTGCTTTAGCAGGCGGTGTACCTCAGAAACCATCGTACGTTCAATAATATTTCGCTGTTGTAAATTGTATAGAAATGGTTGTCATGTATTGCGGTATTAGCCGAAAGATAAAGGCACGCGTTCAAGGATCGAGTGGCTTTATAATGATGATTATTTTTGGGAGAATTCCTCTTGGGTGTATTGGAGTTCAAAATAATCAATGAATGGTGGTATATTGTAAAAAAATCAACATATGGTATAATGGCTTTATTTATCCATTTTAAGTGTAATGGACGATTTGTTTGAAAAGACAAAACTATCCAAATATCATCCTCTCCATTCTCCTTCTTATCTGTTTTATTTCACCGCCCCGGCCAGCTTCTTACCTTCCACCACCGTGAGTTCTCCCTTCTAATTTATAGCCATCCAACTCATAAAAATTCAGAAAAATCACAAAAATTGATACATACCTTTAAACTAACCATTTAGATCATGAAAATAATCCTTTATAACCCACCGTCCTTTGTTTTCTTCATCCCTGATGGTGGCAAGAATTTTTCCACTACGTCTCTCGATGTCAAATCACAAAAAAATCAAACAATCACAAAAAAATCATCCTTATAGTACTCTTTTGACGTCTTAATTTTTCCCCTAAAACTAAAAGAGATTCCTTTTTTCCAAAAATCAAAGATTCAAATTCTTCCAAAAGCCCAAACATGATTTTTTGACCTATTCTTTGATTTACTTTTTCCACTTATCACTATTAGCCAACATATTCTTGTTGTTCTTGTTTACTTGGTAGAAGTATTTTATAATTTATTGAAATTAACTTTCAGATTCAACTGGTCTTAGGAAAGGAAGAACGTGAAAGTTAAAATAAAACTGCAAATAGGAGGGCCTCAATATTGTATAAGGTCATATTTGGTATTTAATGAGAATTTCTATTACACTAAAAAAAGATATCAATACACCAAAAAAGAATCATTACACAATATGTTGATTATTATGCAATATACCATCATTCATTGATTATTTTAAACTCCAATACACCTAATGGGAATTCTCCCATTATTTTTAGTACCATCAAGTTTTCAACCCACAAAATGAAACAACTGGTAGTCTTTTGAAATAGAAAAACCGGTAGTCTTCATTCCCGCGTTTTGTTCATATAATTTTAATTACTATCTCTTTTTTTTTCAAAAACAATTATCCAGTTTCTAACTAACAAAACAAAACAAAAACCTTGATAAACTATTTAAATTATTTCAAATTGTATTTTTTGTATATTTTCTTGGTAATTTAAAATTTTAATCTTTTATAGATAATCTTTTACTTAAGCTTTTTTTTTTTTAACTATTTTTGCAATGTATATGTATATCTTTTGGCTTCTGAATGTTACTACTAACTTTGAAAAACTTAATCTATACTATATATAAAAGTACGAGTTTTGAGAAACTTTTGAATTACCTATTATACCCTTATTTTTCAAATATATTGTCTTAAATGCCCTTACTTAACTATTATAGTTTTATTCTACTATAAATTCTATTTTTCTTCAATTAAATTAAATCTAATATCTTTAAAATTACTTTATTTTTACCAAAAAATTTGGATATACTAAAATTTTTTCTAATATACAATTTTATTCTACTAAAACCTCTATTTTCATTTAATTAAATGTAATATCTTTATAATTACTTTATTTTTACCAAAAAATTTGGATATATTAAATTTTTTCTAATATACAATTTATTCTACTAAAAATCTCTATTTCATTTAATTAAATTCAAATATTTTATATAATTTTTTTATTTTTACCATTTTAATTTAAAAAGTAATTGTGATTGACATTTTCTATCTGATATGTTCAATATATTATGATTAAAATTTGTTATTTTCCTAACGTGTAATTATTTTATTTGACTTATAATTATTTTTTCTTGATAAATACAACTTTGTTGTGGGTTTAAATTTGTTGTTTTATACATTGTTAATATTTTTATTTGTGTGGAATAATTTCTTTTGTTACTTTGATGGTAAAACCCAATGTATATATAAATGGGCTGGTCGGGTTGGATTTGGGTTCAGTTTCAGGTTAAGAAAATTTTGAGTTATACAGGTTCGGTTAATTTTTGGTTTTAGGTTGGGTTGAGTTTGGATCGCTCAAAAGTCGGGTCATTTGGATTTAGGTCATTTTTGGTTTGGGTGTTTTTCGGTTTTGGGTCATATGGTTCCAATAATTTTGGGTTTGAGCCTCTGTTTAGCCTCTAATTTTCAGGTCTAGGTCTTTTCGGATTCTGGTCATTTTAATATAATTAATCTCAATTTAGGTAATTTCGGGTTGACCGAATTCGGGTCATTAATGATTTGGGGTCAAATAATTTCGGTTTCGAATTGAGCGGATTTTTTGGTCGAATCGAGTTGGATCTGGTTCGGTTTCAGGCAGTCGAGTCGAATACCCACACTCGGATGAAATTTTGTCATCTCTAATAATATAATTTTTTAGGACAAAATTAGTAGTATGCTTAAGATTTTAATCTTCATATAATTTAAAGTATCACGTGCAACACACGTGGAAGCAAAGACTAGTATTCAAAAGAAAAGGAGTTTGAAATCCAAAATTTGTTTTTCTTATTCATGGATAAATCTCCTTCTCTCAAATTAGTTAATAATCCCAAATTCTGTGACAAAATTAATATTTTGGGCACTTCTAAAAAAAAACCTTTCTAGTAGTTGAATTAGTTAAAATCTTAATAAAATCAAATATTTACTTGAATTTGTAAGGTTTGAAACTTGAATATAAATTAATTAAATTGAGGACTCAAGACCTGCCCTCCCAACAAATACATTGTATTTTTTGCTTTGTAAGATCAAATTTTCATTAATCAATGATAGATTAGATTATATATATATATATATATATATATATATATATATACACAACTAATTTTTACATGACTCACACTCATAAAAACATAGCTATATTGTAAGAAATAAAATAATGAAAAAAATGAACAACTCAAAAAAGACTAGTATAAAGTATAAACTATAAAGTAGAAAATTACCAAAAAATATAAAGTAGGGAATTTTTTTTTTAATTTTTTAGTATAGTATTTATTTTCTGGCCAAAAAAAAAGTATAGTATTTATTTTATTTTATTATATATATATATATAATAATACATATATATGTATTTGCTTTTCTCTCTGTAATGTATACCCACCCATACAACTCAGAGCAATTGTATCTCATTAAAGCTCCTTCTCAACAACAATTTCATTTGACATTTCTCACTCACCACCAGTTTTCATTTCTCTCTCTCTCTGGAATTCCTCTAGAGGGAGAAACACAAAGGAAAAAAGATTTCCATCTGCTAGCTGATGATGTTGAATCATAAATGATGATCAATCTTTCTCACAAGCTTTCCCTCTTTTTCTTTTCTTAATTCATATTTTTTAACCTCCTTTCTTTGACTTCCTATCCATTCCCATTTTTTCTTCTTCTCTTTCTTCACTTTTCTTCTTCTGCCTTGTTGTTTTCTTCTTCCTTGTTTTCTTTCTAATCATCATTTCTTAAAATCTCAATCTTTTCTTATTGTTCCAAATCCCAAGATCTCTGCAACCCATTTCTCCTTTTCACCTTATAAATCCAAATTTTCATCTGGGTATCTTCAGTTTTTCTTTTTCTTTTTTTCTCTTAAATTTATTACATAGATTGTATAAACTATTGATTTTTCTGTTCTGCCAAATGAAGAAGAAAAGTATATGTTTTTATTGTATCTTCCCTGTAAGAGAAGGTTCTAAGGAATTCTCTGATTTTTTTCTTCCCTCTCTTGCATCATCAACATTTCTTTATTTGCTTTCCAATTTTTAATGATTTAATTAGCCCCAAAAGCCCCCCCAATCCAGCTCATTCAATCAGGGATGTTCTCCTAATCTATTCATCAAATCACATTCCAAAAATCCCACCTTTTTTTCATTGCAACAATCCCTTTCCTTTTCCCCTGTTTCTTTCTTCCCCTGTTTTTGAGTTTTGATGTCATGGGTTGCGCTAGTTCCAAACAAAGACGGTGCCGGCATTGCCAGGCTCCATTTTCACCGGTTCCAAGAAGCTATTCAATGCACGTTCACCATCCGGCTCAACACAAAGGCGATAGTTACCATGTCGTAGCTTTAACGTCCACCACATTAGGGACTCTCAAGCTAGAAGAAAACAACCCCCAAACCAATGGCAATAGCATCAACGTTTCAGCATTTAATGGGAATCTCGAAAACGGCACTAAAATCAATGGGAATGTAAAGGAAGTCGAGGTGGTGGAGAGTAAAGGGTTGGCTATGGAAGTGATTGAAGCTAAAGTTTGGTCTAAAATGATTTCAGAAAAGATCCCAAAGGTAATTCCCAAAACCCCAGTTAGAACTCCACCTGGAGAGCCTGAAACCATTAATACCTGGGAAATGATGGCGGGGCTTGAAGATATTAGCCCTCTTCGATCCCCAGGCCATCTCAGGAGTTTTTCTTTCGATGTTGTTAGGAATTCAGCTCCTAAAGAAAATGGCAAGGTGTCTCCAAAGCCTATGTGGCTTCAATTGGAAGACGACGAGGACCAGAGTTTAAATCCGGTGATTACAGATTTCGATCCGGAAGTTCTTTCTAGCTTTAGGAAATCGCTTCAATTGCTTCCTCCTGATAACCCTTTTCATATCAGGCCTCTGGAAAACGAAAATGAGAAGAAATTTGATGTTGCTTCAGATTTCAAGCTTAAAAGGGATAAGGTAATTGTGTATTTTACAAGTCTAAGAGGGGTTCGAAAGACGTACGAGGATTGTTGTCATGTTAGAGTGATACTTAAAAGCTTAGGGGTTCGAATCGATGAACGAGATGTTTCAATGCATTCAGGGTTTAAAGAGGAATTGAAGGAGTTAATGGGAGAAGGGTTCAAAGGAGGATTGCCAAGGGTATTTATTGGGAAAAAATACATCGGCGGAGCAGAGGAAATACGGCGAATGCACGAGGAAGGTCAGCTGGAGAAGGCGGTGGAAGGGTGTGAAATGGTGGACGATGACGGCGGAGGCAATGGTGGTGGAGTTTGTGAAGCTTGTGGTGATGTCAGGTTTGTGCCATGTGAGACATGTTCAGGGAGTTGTAAAGTTTATTATGAAGATGATCATGAAGAAGATGAAGAAGAAGAAGAAAATGAAAATGAAGATGGTGAGTTTGGATTTCAAAGATGTCCTGATTGTAATGAAAATGGACTAATCCGGTGTCCAATTTGCTGTGATTAATTAGTTCATTTGAAAAAAAAGAAAGAAAAAAGAACAGAAAATTTTTCCCTTTTATATATGATTTTTTGTTTCTTTTTTTGTGGTTTTGATCTTTCTTTTTGTGAGTTGTTTTGATGTACAGAGAGGAGTTTCCAGGGTATAATTTTTCAGTATAAGGAACAAAAACAAGATAAAATGTGATTGTCATAAAGCAGGTTTCTATCTAGCTATTTTATCATCATCATTGCCAGTCATGTGCTTTTAATGGCTGTCTACTTATGATGTTTCCTTCTAAATGGAAACTTAACTTGTATGCTTTCCAACAAAAAAAAAATGGAGATTATAAACTTTTTGAGAGATGCAATTATGGTTCTTTCTTTCTTTTCTCAATCTTTTTGGTATGACATGTTTTCCAGGCTCCTAGACTTGTCCAAATTAGTAAATTTTGTGTGTATCTTGCCATTGGCCAGCAACAGCAATGTGTCAGGTTGCAGAAACTAGAAGTTGTTCCCAATGTATCAAAATTTCAGGGGCTCTAAATTCCGCAGACAAAGTAAAGGAAATACTACAATTTGATTGAAAACATAATTAGTTGAATAATTTAAAGTATCGAAAGGCTTTTTATATGTTGATAGATGGTAGTTTGGTTGAATCTGTCAATCATTTTGGAGACGGTGAGAGGCCGACTTGTCTTTATTAAATAAATTAAATCCCACTCTAAAACTTAGTTGATTGAATTATTAATAATAGTGCATTTCATGATAGAATAAACAAAATAAAATTAGCAAAGGTTGAAGTTAGGTGAAGAATGTAAGAGAGAGTCAGCGTCGGCGGGTGACGGAAAGAAGAGGTGACAAGGTCAATCCTGTTTCTTTGGACTAAAATGCCAAAGGAGCGGTCGTTTCTAAAATTTTTGTTACGGAAATTAAGAATCCAACACGCTATCAACAAAACCGCGCTACTGAAGATGAAGAAGAATGGTTGTTTCCCTTAGGTTCACACTCTAAGTTATCAACTTTCAACGCCATGGCTAGCTAGGGAGGACCATTTCTATCTTTGATAGCTACACATCAACCCCAAAAGGGCGCATTTATTCCATTCAATATCTCCTACTCCAAATTAAAAAGACGGTATATCAGTTACTCATTAGTCATTAGTATATCTCTCACTTGAATTCCAAGAAACTTCAAACTCCATAATTAAAAAAATTCCCCACCCCATTCAATTTTATAATTTGTCTAATGGATTCGAGCAAGAAGATGACAACAGTTTTAGTTGACGGTCCAAAAAATAAAAGTTAATCAAAATTTGACTGGTGATATCACGGGCTATGCGTTGAGCCATAGGAGGCTAAGAATTTTCCATAGTTATCTAGTGAATTTTGATACATTTGATTTGAAATTTGTGTAGTAGGGTGGAGCATAGGATCATGTGAGATGCTTTAAAAAGAAATAGAAATTAGCTCAGTGCCATTAATAAAAAGACAGTGTTGCTAAATGACATCAAATATAACTACAAGTAACATAAACCCAAGCTAGTTTTTGCTCATTTTTCTTCACCTTCCCTATCTCCCCAATTTATATCATTTCATTGCTTTCACATTCATGTGGGGGGCCTTCAGCTAGAAAATCCCAACAGGATAATTGCCATTTTCTCTATCAAATCAAGAAACCAATCATATATAGAAGCAAATTAGTGCTCAAAGGAATGCAACTCAGATGGTGAACAAAGCCCTTCAAATCAGATATGTGTACCATAAATGTTTCCCTAAAACAGTTCCATTAATTTAAGGGGGAGTGGAAAAAAAATGGTTAATAAGTCATCTATATGTTACAGCTTTTTAATGAGGCCCCATTTATGAGAAACGACCTTATATTAAATGGGAAAAATGAATCAATATCACTTGATAATAATGGTTCTATTTGTCTTGTTGTGAGCTTTGTAGCGCAAAATCATGGATGAAGAAAGAGGAGCCCAAGCTGGTTTGATTCTGGCTTTTAGCAATTATATATACATTTTTTTGCAATCTAATCATATATTTGTTGCCACTCACTATCTTTGATAAAATTGACACCTTTGGCCTAATTTGATTTTTCTAAAAACCAAAGGAAAGCTACTTGTACTTGACACATAATCAGATTTACTTCTATTAATTAAATTACTCCTAATATAGCACTTAACTGTTGGTTTGGCTTTCTGCAAAATTTCTTCTTTTTGGGATGCATAGTTGGTGGATGAAGGCGCAAGTTAGTCTATAATATGGACATGGAACTTAAATATGGCTCAAGAGTAGCACATCAGGGTGTGCTTGATTGGTGCCTTTTGCAGAAACTAATGTGTCAAATTAGATTGGTAGAGACAAGTGAGGAGAAGGGCATTAAGATAATCACATATTAGTCGACGCCAAAGCCAGTGTGTTTTGTCATCAACGACCTGGTTTGTTGATAGAATGTTAGACTCTTAGTTTCAGTAATTAGAAGTAAGTGAGTTATGTTGATAGAATACGGAGTTCTTAAATTTTATTGATGAGAATTTCAATCCCATTTTAGTCAAAAAGAGGCCAAAAGGTAGCAAGCACTATTAAGCCGGCTTCTTTAATGTGAAAGCAACAGTATGCAGTACATTTGAAGCACAAATGGAAAAGATTGAAAATTGAAAAAATGGTGATGTTGAAATCTAGATTTTTCAATTGGATGCAAAAGGGGTAGTCAAATATATCAATGGGCTAGGCTTTCTAGTTGGTATAAAACATAATTTGCCTTGCAAGACCGGTCAATAATGCAAAGAATTTTACAATTTCGTTGCTGGACCAGCTTTAAAATGAGTCCTTGTGCATCACGGACTATGATATGATTTGCATTCATATACACCAGCTTGAATTTTAAAACTTAAAAGATAGGGCAAAGACCAGAAATTGGAACAAAGATTTTTTGCGGATATGGGAATAGAATAAAATGACACATTTAGTGGAGCAAAACAAGCTGAAGTGAAAAGAATTTGGACAAAAGTCAATTAATTGTCATCAGCAAACTGAAGAAGACTCTAACATCAGATCCATTACCTACATTACAAATGTGAAGTCACCTTCTAAACCAAACAAACAGGAAATCCAGATTCCAGACAAGTGGTGGACATGTGATCTTATTTGCTTTCCTCCTCTAACTCTTCAGACATGTTAGAGCTACGAAGGATTTAAGTCATTTGTATCAAATTATTAAAGGGGTTTGCTATTTACCGCCCCCATTTTTATAATTTTTGACATTTTTGCCTTTTTCTCCATTTTTTAATATTTTAAATCCTCTGAAATCTCCGAAAGCATGCTAATTACTAACGTGAAACAAGCCGAGAACTCCGGAAATGGACGATAACGTAGGTTGATGTAAAAAATATTTTAAAAAAATTTAAAAAAACAAAGAAATCTTTGTTTTTTTTTAATATTAATTAGTTTATGATTAGTTTTAATTAGTTAATTAAAATTACTTAGTTTATTAGTTTATGTTTAATTAGTATCTAATTAGTTTATTATTAATTAGTATTTAATTAGTTTATGATTAAAATGAAGGAAAATAAATTTGAAGATTTGTTAAAAATGAAGTTTGAAGAAGTTGTTAGAAAATTCAAAATATGAATAAAGGGCAAAAATGTAAAAAGGGGGGCGATATTTAACAAAAGGAGGGCAATAAATAACAATCCAGATTATTAAATGAAGACATTAAGCTGCTAAAATCAGGGTAGCCCAAACACTACATATGTATGAAAGAGAGGGTTATTTATCTTTATGCAAAAAAACAGAGGGAAAAAACAAGTAGAAGGGTATAATAATTAAGTGAAAGTTAAGTCTCTTTTCTTCTATTTCCATGGCTACCCAAATCAGCTGCAGACAGCACTTAACTTGGAACATTATAATTCAGTTATGGTAATCAAGTAGAAAGGATGATGAAGTGAGCAGAGCCATTAGGAAATTATTTAGTAACAGAAGATTAGTTGAAATTAGATAATCAAGAAACAAGTAATGGCACTGATCAATAAATATACCAAAAATATAACAGTTCTATTTCCCCCCAACCATAAATGTCTAAAATTTGCAACTGCCAATTAAAAGGAACACAGTTATATAATTAGTACATAAATGCCATTTTTTTCCTCCTTCAGAGGCAATGTTAAATTGGTCTCGCTTCAGCAAATGCCACCAACATGGGATTCATAATAGTAGCAAATTCTGGCATATCAAATACTCCTATACTGTTGAACCCATAACGCCTGAAAAAGCCTTGAGGCTTTTGAAATCCCTAAAGTAAAACAAGTTCATACACTCTTTGCACCCCTCCCTTACACAACCCTGAAACCAATGTCACAAATGAACTACAAGGAATTTTAATGTCTAACTAACTTTAATTGCGATTATTATTATATATTTTTGCAGAAGGATTAATAATATTGATTAATGTTGCATCAAAATAATAATAGTTCCAATTTTCAAACAAGACAAGAACATGTTGCAATGCTAATCCTTTTCCAACACTATATCGTCTTCAGCACCTTGCAACAATTTGTTTTGTTAAAATATCCTATTTGCAGAGGAAAAATTGAAAAAAAAAATGGGAAAAAAAAAGAGATTTATTTGCAAACCATTTTTATTTTTAGTTTAAACTACTTGTATCAGTATTTGTATCTAATTTAGTAGTCTAGACTATTCCGTATCGAACTGAGTTGGGCAGTTGGCCCAGCTCTCCATTTGTGGTAACATCATAATCAAATCTGGATCCTTAACCAAAAAAAATAATCAAATCTGGATCAACCTACAATTACAAAATAGACAAGGATCACAAAAATAATGCTAAGTAATGGGCCTAATGGCTTAGAAATGGGCTAAATGTACATTCTATATATTTTTGGGCCTGGGGCTAAAAGTACTGATCAGAACACTAGATTTAATTAGGTTAATCAATCTAGTAATTTAATTGCCATGAATTTTGTCAAAATTTTCAAAATATGTGTATGATAAAATAACTCTAATTTCGTGTATTAAAATCTAAACCCTGTCTCTTAATCTGATGAAGTGGGTTGGGTTAGGACTAATCAGAATGATGATATGTGACCAACAAGTGGTTCAACACTTGTTCACCTTAAGAAAGATCTCACATTCGAGTCTTGTAAATGAAAAAATTATTATTGTGAGAGTTTTACATCGTAGGCGCCAACCTGTCTAGAACAAGGTTAACTTTTAAATATAAAAAAGAAAGAATGATAATATGTGGCATTAGGCCAATAGCACACAAATGATTTTGAGACCAGCTAAAAATGATAACCTTTTCTGAAAGGTAGTGATTATTAGTCAACTATCTTGGCTTTCAAGACCAGCTAAAAATGATATCAAACAAGTTTAAGTGAGTCCTTGTCGATCAGGGTCCCTAAGTCCCGAGTCCTAATCAAAAGAACAGACATGATTTTTATTGCATTCACACACCAGCATGAATCAAAACTTTGGGAAAATCACAAAAAATGCAATCACAATCCAAGAAAGAGTATCAGGGTTTCATGATGGTGCTGTATGGGAACAGAATCACGCATTCAACGGAGCAGAACAAGCTCAAAATAGATAATGTTATGAGTCAATGTCATCAACAAACTGCAGAAACATCAGATCCATTTCCTACACTACAAAACTGAAGTCACCTTCGAAATCAAACATATAGGAAACCTGATTCCAGACAAGTGATGGTGGTAGACATCTGATATTTCCTTTCCTCTTTAGACAGTTTAAAACATGAAGTTATGCATCAAATTGACCGAATAATGACTTTAAAATGTCATGTTACATTTACACCCATCTGATCTGCTGCAATTGGGCAGGACTTAACTTCTAGTCATTATACAGTTGTGTACATTAGACTTGTATGAAACAGAAGACTTTATTTTTATGCAAAAGAAAAGATGGGAAAGAAAATATGAGTATTAGGTGTGAAACTTATTATGTCTGTTTGCCTCCTTGGCTACCCAAATCAGCAGCAGCTTGCGCTGCACGGCTCAACATGCCGGAAACCCAAAGTGCTCCTTTGGCAAAATAGGTGCTATTGACTACAGCATTGGTAGCTGCTACAGCAGTTTTTCCAACAGTTACAGCTGCAGTCCCAGTAACTAATGCAACAGATTTGGTGATGTCTGAAACATGATACCTCTCATCCACTGATTTAACGGTTTCCATACTAGTGTTGATCGTATCAGTTAGGCCAATTCTATTGCTAAGCTGAGCAACCTTGGCTGCTGCAGTAGCTGAGACCTTGTAGGACTCATCAAGTTCTTTGGCCTTGATAAGAGCATCTTTGCCCAAAACATATCCCTTGGCCAGCATTGTTTTGACAACAGTAACTGCTTCTCCGGGAGTAGACACAAAATGGTCCACATGGGTAACCTGCTTAGTTTATTGATGATTTAGCTTCATGAACTAATAGAGAAGAAATCAAACTAGAATTTGCAATGCCTTATTTTATACAGGCAAAATCATTTCACAGGAATCACATCAAATATGATGAAGAAATTGGTATGACAAATTCATCAATGTACTGGAAGCAAGTGAGACCATCAATCAAAGATTTTTAACTTGGATTATTCATCATTAAGGATATATTTATATAAGATCAATTAAAGAGAATGGTGTATTAAGAAATAACTAATGACAAGTTGACAACTAGTAGGGATACCAAAAATACAAATATTTACATGAAGTTTTTATATAAATAGACGGCTTTTTCTTTGGTAATAGAAAAGTAAAAATGTTCACATGTCCAAACCAGCAAAACTAAACCAAATCATGCAAAACAGTGGATGAGACTGATGCAGAGACCTCAGATTATTCTAACTTGTGGTTATCTCCCAATTTCTTTATCATGAAAAGTAATCCTATAATTCCATTTCATCTTGCATAATGACTCTAGCAGTAGATTGAGACATTGACAACTTGTTCCTGTATTAAACACTTATATTACTTTTTATCCCGTTCTTCACAATGTTTTAGATACTCACACAACTATTCAAGATATACCAACAATTGAGTCCAATAAGTAACATATGCGGTTTAGCAAAGACCAAGCAATCAACTTGCTTTTCTCATCAAAGAAACTAACGCATACCGTTGAGTAAGTATCCTCTTGAGTGCTCAATAAAGAACCAACCCAAGGATATGCATCATCTATGTATGAACCCCACCTTGATATGCATACAGTCTGATCAACAATTGTAGCTCCCTACAAATCAAAATTTGGAAAATGATAAGAGAAGCAATAGCTGCATAATATATCAGGGAGGAAGGATGCATGATGTTAAGTTGCGAATGTTCAGTACATCCCTGCAACTTTAGTTTAGAGGACATCTAAAATGCAAAACAAAAATCAACGAATCAAGGACTCATTCCCCTTCACCCTCTTCTGTGCTGAACAAAAAACCGAATCATCACTCATCATTAGCTCACTAAACAAGGAATAGAGGAAGAAAATACCAGATTTCAGGATACTCAAGATCTTCTGTACTGATTTGAACGATTTTAAGCTATTATCTTTGCAATGATCTGTTCTATTTTCAAATTGGAAAATGTGGAAGTCTTATTCAACGAGTCTCCATACCAGAAGTCACTGGTTTTTTAAGAAATCACTCAGATCAATATCTTCATCCATGAATTTCGTGTGCTTATTACTTATTCTTATGTAAATTAGGAAGCAATCACTTTTGGATTTCAAATATTTCTGAGGAGATATTAACCCATTTGTTAACGCAATCTTATCCAAGTTTCACAAAACCAAAAAGACAAGATTAAGCATTTTCTATGAGGAAAATAGAGTTAGTTAGAGAGCAATTTAGATTAACATATATCTAATAATCTGTTTTCTGACATTTAAGTCACCAAACATTGTATCTTACCAGTTAAAAAGAAGATAAAGGTTTGCGGCTTGCCTGCAAAAGGCTAAATTAAATGAGCTGATGCACCAGATTCATACCAAGTTCCTTGAACCAATATAGGACATCAAACAAAGTTCTATGCTCTTTACAGACACAGAACATGAATTTGAAAAGTATCTATGTACTTGTGCTAAATTCAAATTACAGGATTAGACGGATATCAATGAGTTTGAACCCACTTGTAAATCTAATAATTAGGTATGCCGGTGTTCATACCAGAATTAATACATTTATCATTCACACAGGACATTATGCTTAGATATCAAAACCAGAACAATGATCAGATTCTATCCAGGAAAGGAAAGGATCAGATCTATCCAGGTAGCAAAAAGAACTGACTCACATTCTTTTTTTTTTTTTAAAGAAAAGAAATGGCATTTACTTTCCTCTCTGAAGTAAGAATCGGAGCTTACACTGAGTAAGAGTGCAGTTTCCAGCGAATAGGCATCTCTAAATGTCACATAAGCTGTACATGCATGTTCACCACATCTGTTTTCAGTAAAGAAAGCAGTTATCTTCATCAAAGCTTGAATTTCAAGAAATAACAAAATCAAAGAGATCACATACTTCTATCAAGTGTAAGAATTTATTACTCTCATCCTAGGTTTAAACAATGATCAAGTTTAAGCTAATGTCTATCAGTTAATCACATCGCAATACAGGTTTATGAAGTTCAAATAAGTAAAAATAAACTGCTTGATTCTGGTGAAAGACTCTCATAAATTTAGAAACATATGACGGACAACGGAAATTGTCAGTCACTGTTAAGTTGAATTTGTAAACATACTAAAATCATAACAGAGTAGATCCTGTGTTAAAGAGAATGATTTCCATTAACCACATTGGAAATACCAAGTAACCAACAAGAAAGCATTATAGATAGTCCTCCTCACTTTTGACTTTCCCTAAAAAAGTCGAAAACTATAAGTAAAATCAAACAGCCTACCTCATTTCAAGAAATCTGGACAGAAAAGGAAAAGGCCACTTGCTGCTAAGTTACATGCGTACAAATTATGGGAATTACATATTGAAAAAATCTTATTGAAAGAGATTGATTTTCCATAAAATTGATATTGAGATTATGATTCTCCAACAAGGAATCATTTCAGACAGAAAATTTTTTAGCTTTTGACTTTTTTTTTTTTTCTCAAAGAACTAGTGAACAATAAGTCCAATTTAAGCAAAAGAGAAAATTCATTATCATGGAGAGTAATTTGATGTGTGATTAACCTAGCAATGACCAGAAACTGAGTACCAAAAGGCTACCTGATGATCTCGACATGCTCAATTGCCCCGCAGTAAGCGAAAAAGTCATGAATATCCTTCTCAGTAGCATTAGGAGACAAGCTTGTAATTTCAGCAGTGTAACCACCAGTGTACATTGTCTTAGAATTCACTGAGATAAAGCCAAAGGGAATAAAAGGTATCAAGATATAATTTCAGAAGCCAACTTTATTGATTGTAGCTTGAGAAGATAGATATCATCCTTGTTCATTCAACACTTTATAATGCCGAAACCATTGCAATTCCTTGTACAACACCATTTCTTTGGGAGAGATGGCTAAGATAAGGGTGATGTCAGAAAGAGATAACAGGAATTATCATCTTGGGGAAGTGTTACTTATGGAAGATTCTGAGGTGAATAATCCTCGGCGGTCGGTCCCAACCTCTCATCTATCCTTGCATAGTTACAAGATGAAAGCCAAAAATTTCTTGGAAGTTTCTAACATCTTAATTAAAATACCATATTCTGTATACTATTTTTTATCTTAAATTTCCTAATATCAGCTAGAATTATCTTAACATTATCATAGCCATATTGCAATTGTCCATTGCTAAAATATCAGAGCTATACTAATACTAGTGGAGTTAAAACTTAAAAAGTTAAAACTTTGTAATTCCAAGCAATGTGCCTTAATCTACTCCAAGACATGCTCAATGCATCATAACAACTCTGAGATCAGGTCAAAAAAGGTAATAGAAGGATAAGCCTAGGGACAGCCATAGTTCATACAATCCTTCCCAAGCAAAAACTTTAACTATCTTTCATTCTAAGGAACAATGCAAGTCAAACAATGCAAGCGTGAATCAAGATTATCAAACTTTTTGGCTTAAAGTGCAAAAAGGGGCTTAACTTACATTAAAGAATGCAACTGAAGTACTTAACTAATATAAAACAAAATACATCAAAAAGTTCAAAATTCAAGCAAACTTTAAGTTAGATAATACAAAATCAATCCTCATGATTTTGCATTCGGAAAGGGGTAACAAGAGGAGGGAAACCAGGAAAAAGGAAACAATGAAGGAGAAAAGAATTATCATAGCTGATCAGTAAGAAGGGTCAATAATGAGTGACAAAAACCAAATATTTTTCCATAAAAGGTGGAATTTAGAGCCCTGAAGTTCAAATTACTGATCAAAACTCTAAGAATACAAAAACTCTAAGAATACAGAAAACATGGGCTGCTTTATATTGAAATTGATTAGCTGTTAAGCACGTTTTAATTAATATATTCTTCAGAAGCCTGAATTGCACTGAAAATACCCAGATCAAGAAAAGGGAAACTTTAACTCAATAAAGCTTAAAGAATGCATCCAAAGTCAATTAAAAACTGATGCAGTAAGCTGAAAAGAAAAACAGGGTATCAGAGAATGTGCATGAAGAAGAGGAAAAAATAAAGATTTCTTATATTGTTCTGCCTTGAGGGTTTTATTAAATTAAAGTAATTAGATTTTGACATACCTGTAATATAATCTGGTGTTGGTGATCAGAGAATTATTAAGATAAATATTAAAGGATTTATATTTTATTTTATCAGAAAGAAGGAAGAGCAGAGGGAGACAGAAGAGACAGCTAACCAACATAACCTCTATCTGCTGACTAGGTGAGAGCTCATCTTACCCGCTGCCTAAATCCCACTCTCTTTATTGGAGCGTGTGAATTAATTGATCAACTCTGAAGTAAACTCTACACTAAAAATTCAATTTAGTACTAAACGTTTAACAAAACGTTGAATTTAGTATCAAATATTTAAAGTTGTTTAATTTAGTACTATATCTATTGATTTCACTCAATTTAGTTATTTTTCAGAGCGATTTTCGTAAACTCCGTTTTTTTTATGCTACGTGGACTTAAATTGCTCAACTTAATACCAAATTGAAATTGTTCAATATAGTACTAAATGTCATCAAATTAATTCAAATCAGTAACTTTTCATACGAAACAGTGTTTCTTACGGGTCATTGATATGTTTTTGCTAATATCCTAGTGATTACTTATGGGCAAGTGTTATGATTGTGAGCAGGTGTGTACCTTGTTATTTGTTGCGATTAAACAAGTCTAAAAGAATAAACAAGAACAAAAAGATTTACGTGGTTCGATCAATTTGATTTACGTCCACGGGCAGATAGAGATTCTTATTAATTTAAGAGAAAACGATACATACATCAAGAATACAAGATATAGACCCGTTATATAAACATAGGATACTTAGTTCGTATTCTGACTAGGAGAACTCCAAGAAAAATCCACAAAATTTGTAACTCTACAAATATCGGTCGGGTCACAAATTGGGTCAGGTTAACAAGAATTCCAAGCACAAATAACATTATTATTATTATAATCATCATTATTATTATCATTATTAAACAAGCCATAAACTATATTTTAAAAGGCATGGTGTTGTGCCTTATGTACACGGGGCACATAGGGGAGCCAGTTAAGGTTTTGGGTGCGACAATGTTCCATTGCACGGTCTTAAACCCAAACTAGGCAAACAACAGGAGAGTGGTTACTAATATATTGGTTACTAATATATATACTAGAACTGTTTCATTATTATAGGACTATATTGCCCTCAATAGTCCCCAGTTGATGTTATAAACATGGATTTGTTTTCATTGACAAACTCATCCTCCATCACCAACTCGATTTTAGGTTCATGATATGATTTCCACATATATTGGTTTTAGTTTAATTAAGTGCATAATGTTATATATCTTTATACTCTATAATTCTAAACTTCAAAAACCTTGACCTGAAATATCTAAAATACCCCTATTAATATTAAACATGAGTTTTAAGTTTTAGTGGTTAATATGTAATCTAATATATCAATTTAAAATATACTATTAAATAAATATAGCAAAAATATTTAAAATACCATATATATATATTAATTTTAAAATACACTCTAATAAGTTCAAATCTCAAATATAAGGCCCATATGCTTTCGAAGATAATAAAAAGCTAATTCAAATTCTTGGAAGGTGATTAAGTATGCGATATGCCTACTACAAATTTTTTTTCCAGACCTTCAATGATTGCAATTTTTTTTAATTTCCTGGAGTTCTTAATAATTATCCCCGGCCCTCCCAATTACTACTACTTTATTGGTTTTTATCCTAGAGAAAAAAAAAGATTTTGATAGAAATAAGGCACTTAACAAAGTTACCCACTAAATTAATCCATTAAGTATTGACTTTAAATTTTTAATATGAAATCCAATATGTAGATTTTTAATAAATAAATATATATTCTTTTAAAAAGTTTAAATGGATTTAAGTATACCATCTTTTGACTCAACATGGATTGTTATTAGATGAAGAAATTGTGTGGATTTGAGGACATCCCATCTTGGTTGCATGATTCTCTACAAATTGATTGTACCGTTTCTTTATCTTAATGAATAATTTGTTGGCTTTTCTCAAAAAAAAAAAAA